>KL270728.1:4609-23969 GCA_000699545.1 Podiceps cristatus
AAAAAAAAAAAAAATTAAATTGCCAAATAACTTTTTTAGGAATGGAAGCTTAGTTATATTCAACATTGAAAACAAGCCTTATCTCTTCCTTTCTTTTGCTGTCAGCCTCTGGATAGTTCTTGGTTTTACATTTAGACAAATACAGCCTGTTGATTGTGCACTTCATAACAGAAAGGGAATCATGTAGTATTAATGCATTGCAATAATATTTTCAAGATCTAGTTGGTCTTGTTTCATATTTCTGTTCTCAAGGTCCTTTTCTTTTGCATAATACAGAATAAGAAAACAATTGGTTTATAAAGATATGTAGTGACATGTTGATCTTCAAAGGAAATAAAGTGGCATGTCTGTGCAGGGAGTACTAATTCAGTATTGCTGTTAATGGATGGCTCTGGCCACACTTTGTCACTGTTTCTTTTTGTCAAAGATACATTTTTCCTATTGATATTTCCTATGGTATCATGTCTCTGAATTTCCTATGGTATCATGTTATCTTCCTGAAAGTTATCCCTCTATCTACAATGTAGCCATGAAATTGTCTCTCTGCCTTAATCATGTGCCCAACCCTTTGCAGTCACACTTGTTATCTACTGGTTCTTTACATGCCTTTCAACATTTTATACTGAAAAATACAAACTCTTTACTGTGGGTGCTTTAATTCTAAAGTATGAATATTCAGAACAATATGTTTTTATCAGAGGATATGTAAAATTTAAGTATAGCATTTGAAAATGCTTACTGGTGAGGTTTGTTTTAGTCTAGGCTTTAGTGTCAAGAAATACAGGATTATCCTGTTTCCCCTTGAAAAACTGAGCAACATGTTGTTAAAGATGAACTAAAGAGCTGTTACTGTTTTCAAAAGGACAGTATGGTAGGGGGAGGGTGTTAATTTTCATTCTACAACATGCAAAAGCTTCAGGCAGTTTGAGAGACCTATCCTAGAACTGGTATTACATTTTTCAAATGTGCTTTACAGACAGATGTGGATATTAGGAGTAATCATTAGGAAAATGGGAACAGCTTAGGTCGCTAAACTTCTAGAAAAGATAGAGGGTAAAAATGTGTATAGTGATACTTTATCTCTGTCTGTCTCCACCTTTTTTTGGATGTGACTAACTTCAGGTGCTGGGAAGGACAGCTGGTACAAAATATTTCTGATTTCTGAGCAATCCAGCAGCTGATGGCAACATTACCATGTCGTTCAGGTGGACTTCCTCAGACAGTATCTGTAGCAGAAATGAGTCTCATATAATAAAAGTATTGCCTCTAAATATTTATGGTATTTAATTTTGTTTATGCAGCTACCCTGTTGTCATGTGCTTTAGGGTATATTTTAATGATAAGCTTCTTGTACCACTATAGTGTGTTATGTCCCATCTCTTGTAATTACTTAGCCACGGGTAACAATTTACTCAATTATTAATGTTACGTATTGCTTCACATAACATTTAGTCTCGAATTCCAGCCACATGAGTAGTAGTTGCTGTTTGGTCGATTTTGATGACAAAAATAACAAATTGAAGCCATAACGTTTGTTTACTGTTTGCTGGTAGTTATCAAATAAGAACTGAATTCCCACCTTAAATTACCTTGAAAATAAAATCAATAGCTTATTTAAACACAGACTAAGCAAGAAAAAAATTAATTGCCCCCAGGAAGGCAAGTAAGAAGTTTCATTTAGAAAGAAACAATACTGATAAACTATCAGAAGGGATTGCAGGGCAAAATTGGGATATGCTGGTCACCAGAGAGAATAAGGAGATTGAAAATAAATAAATAAATAATGTCCTTTCTTTATTTCTATCCCAGTACAAATACTTCAACATGCATTTTTCATGTTTAAGGTGCATTATGACAGGAATAATTAGAATAAACATACTTATGACTCAGCTGTGCATTCAAAGTGGATTTTAAGTGCTTCCATTGAGAAGCTATTTTAGGAAGTAAAATCCCCAGCTGGTAGAATGACAGCTCTTCTATACTTGTGCTTAAATGATAAAACCAGTGCAATTTAATTCAGATCTCCTATTACCTGTGATCAACTTGTTTCAGGATTCTGAAATAGGCAGTCCCTAGTTACTGTCTTCCTTTTCCCTTTTTGCACCTGCTTTGTTTCTTGCTTAAGTGAACATTTAATCTGAGATAAAAAACAATGTCCAGTCCTTAATACCTTTGGGGGAAGTTGTCACTAGCACTTTAAAGCAAAATGATGTTCAGCATATTTCAACTCTTTCTAAAAAATCAGGGCATATATCAATCTTACAATGAATAACTGAAGCAGATGACTGAGGAGCTGACTCCTTGGTGAGATCTTCCAGAGTCTGATACAGTTCCTCTTGAAGTTAGTGGCAAAGTTTGCATTTATACTGTTGCCATTGCCAGTTGGTCAATGTCTGTTAGGGAAATCGCTGGAGGTGCGATAGTACTGGAGGAGTTCTTCTTGGGCTGACTGCTTTAGCAGTTACATTGAAGCTTTGGGATGTGACAGTTAGCTATTAGTACTTGTTCACCCAGCTGGAGAAGGGCAAGCGTTAGTTTCAGTTCTTGGGGATTTCTGCCTTTTTCATGAATGCCACTTGGTTCAGGAATTCATCAGGCTCCAGATTCTCAGAAGATACTCTTGGAGAGGTATCTGCACTCCCTTTGGGTAAATGGCTGTAATTCTAATGTATGCCAAGAGAAGCAGAGGAATGGGATTCCCTGCTGTTTTGTTATGTCCAAGATGAATTTCATATTTGCACTTTATTTTCCCCGGGATAAACAACCTGTATCCTCGAATAGCAGGTTATGGGCTGACCACATCAAGCCAGAGGCTGAGAATGCATGTCAGCATCATTAAAGCTAATCATCCTTTGAGGGAACAAATGGGTTTTATTTTCCAGGTTTCTGCTACCAGTATAGATTTAGAAATGCCTATTTTGTTTTCTTTTGGTTTTATTATGGCATCTTATCTAAATAGCTCTATATAACTTGCACAAGTGATCTTATACATTTAGGAATACATGTCTCAACAATGCTTATTGGTTAACTTCAAAAGCATTAATAGTTGGATGCATTCTGCTGTTTGTTGGTGACATGTGCAACTATAGTGTTTACTGTGTTTGCAGGAAAAGTTTGCCAGTGCAGTCCCAAATCCTTGACCCGGTTACAGATGTGTTCATTGATTATGATTAGGTGTGATCACAAAAGCTTTCCAAGTCCAAATTGTCAATGTCTTTTAAAAAAACAAACACAAAATGTTTCCTCAAGAAAACCTTTACCTATCATGGAAATGTCCTGAGTTAAAGGGGGGAAAAAAAAAAAAAAAAAAAGTGTGACAGCTAGTCTAATCTGCTGCTCCTTTTATTCTAATTTTAATCTCCATTTTCAAAGAGCTAATTCAAACCTTATCCAAGTTATTGGAAAAAACATCGTAAGACAAAATCGAGACTCTGATTTGCTCAATCAATCTTGAGTGGTGTACAAACCTAAAATCTGGCATCAGGTAAAGGATAAGATGTAGTTTTTGTCCTTAAAATAATTGTAAGGAGCACTGTACAGGAAAATGTACTGATTTGAAAATTCCTTGTGCTGTTTTGTTTGAATGTTTTTTATCCTGGTAGGTATTGCTTTTCTGAGCACTTATTTTACATAGCTTTCACATAGTGTCAGGTATAATGGTTCTAGAGATGACATTCAAAATTACCTGACAACTGAAGTGAAAAAGCACATGATGAGAATGCTGTTTCTCACATTTTCCAGAGTGCAAAGGTTGTAAGTTGATGCATTTCTTTATCAGACAGTTTACAAAGCGTGACCATGGTATCTCTTTAGGAGGTGACTTGAAGTTTTCAAGTAATTTTATTTTTAGCTTTCCAGATCATGCCAGTCCATTCTGTGATGCACTCAGTATTCCTGACAGATGCTCAGTGGGTTCATTTCACACTGATTTGGACTTGTGATTCTGTTTCAAAATTTGTCTTGTCTCATGTCATTAGGTACAGGCACCTACCCAAGATCAGATCCCATATATTGTCCTTTTAGTATTAATGTGTTTGTTTCACTTTAACTGTATGTCCAGAATATCTAGCCTTACTGTTCCAAGCAGTTCCAAGCCTTACTGAAACCAAGCAGTTCTTTTTGTTCAACAGGCAAAGTTCTGCTGCTGGTTTGTGTCACTGGTGAAATAAATCTTAAGAGTGCTGAATATGTGAACTATTACAAAGAGAACAATTGACAACAAAGGACAATTTGACAGTAAAACAGTCAAACACATTTTAAGACTTTTAGCAAATCACAGTGAAAGGATCATCATACAGGGAAATAAGTACAATACCATGACTGCTGTATTGTGTGCAGGGGTAAAATGCAGAATAAGCTTTTTCTTCAGAAAAAAAAATAGTTCAAAGATATTTTTTTCCCCAAAGCAATTTTAAAGATCTATTTTATGGCTTGTTTCACCCTCTTTATATGCTTGGTGTTGTTTCCTTCACCTTCTTTAAAGTATGACAGCCATTTTCCCTTTTTTGATTTTTTTCTTTGTAGGTGGGTAAATATTGTCTCCCTTTTCATTCAGTGTGGGAAAGAACTGAAATTAATTCTATTATCTCATTTAATATCGAACATGTGGTGCATAAAACAAAGAAGTGAAACATGGATGATTTAAAATCTTTTAAAAAATTGTGTCAATTGGAGTGTTATTTGTTTTTTGCAGCAAATGATACCTGTGGGGTTTTATTTCCCAAGTGTTTGATTAAGTACTGTTGTGGTACACAAGAAAGTTTGTTGCTTCACAAATATATGTGTGCCTTCCAACATAATTCTACAAGATTATACAGATATCTGAGGTAAAAAAGACATGTGAGTTGAGGGGGTTTGTGTTCCGTGTTGGAGTCAACAGCACCTATTTCCATAGATGGGGGATGGATGGTAGGATTTCTTTTAATCAGAAAGTTATATTACAAACTGTTCTTCAGTTTTGTCTTGCATATTAGTTTTCTTCTTTGCGTGTTGTTAGCAAAATGTGATTGAAATACATTGAAAACATTGAAGTTTTTTTCCGATGGATAAAGAAATAAACTCCTTTGTTGAGCAGTTGTAGGTGATAAAGCTACCAGAGCTGGCTGTCAAAGAGGACAGATGCTTATGTTGACTGAAAGAAAGTACACCATGCTCTTAAGTGCAATATGGTTCTCATTGGAGAACCTTCTCTCCTGCAATTCCTATGAGGAGCAGCGTGTTTTCCTCTGTTTTATGTTGTTGTGAAAAGAAAGAATTTTCTCTTCTGTGTCCACCTCCTAACTGTTTTATATCACTTCTGTTTATTGACAGTATAATTGAAAAATATAAGAGAAATTTTAGGACAAAAATTATGTGGAAGAAGCTAAGCATGTTGGAAAAAGTTTCATTTTGGACTTCCAGAGATTGCTTGTCATTTTATCAATTTCTGTTTTGAATGCTTTCTTCATTTCCCTGTGATAGCTACTTCTGGTTTAATTTCAATTGCTCTTAAGTCCAAAGCAGAGTTATCACTGGCTTTCATGGATGCAGCGATTTTACTGTTGGTCCAAACTTGTTATTACTTCACTTGCTATTTTTCTGATCTGTAGAAGAAAAGTAAATCAGAGTGTACAAAAAGAGTGTTCTGGAAATTGATCTATAGCTTCTCAGTTCTGGACATTTTTCCCTCTGGGACCAACACTTGTATCCTGATACTACACTTATTTTAAATGTAATGCTACTGTGATGTTAAAGGTGACCCTATTTGGCAACAGCACACGGCAGCAGCACAGATTATGCGTGACAGGTGTGGTCTCTGCTGTTTGGAACAAATAATTCTAGTATAAATATGTTCTATATGTTATATGGTAAATATAAAGAAGGAAAAATTTTATTAACTCATCTATGATCTTCATGCATTCAGATTTTAGGGTTTTTGCAAAGAAAGAACAGTACACACTGTTGGTGTCCTTTGCAGGCTCTCATCTCCACCCTACACCCTCTTTCCATACCTGTTTCAGTTAAGCACTCAAACTCCAGTGAAATTATTGGAATTGATATACATGTTTTCCGGTCTTTGCTGAGTGGGCTCTAATCAAGTTCCTCGGCTACTTCTCCAGAGTGTCGCTGCTTTGTGAAGCAAGTAGCTTCAAGCAATCAGCTATTAGGTATCAAGTACTAAAATCACTTTGAAATAGAAAAAGAAACCTACAGTGCTGCAAATCACTTGGGACTTGTAAGTGGGTAAAACTCACCTCTGCCTAGAGGGCTGGTGTCATTCAAGTCTTCTGGAGTGAGTTTCACCTGATATGACTGAAATAATATAATTTTATGTAGTTCTTCTCACTGACTATACTACACAGACAGCTTAATGTTAAAACATATAAATTTCTTACAGCAGGGACTGTCATTCTGATCCTGTTCTTGAATAAATTATGGCAAAATTTTCAAAGAATAAAGTTAATGCAGGGTTTTGCTTAAAGTTCCAATGTTAATTTGGAAACAAAAAAGTTTTACTTAATTTTAAATTTTAAAATGCACATATTTATTAAGGTTTGGAGCTTCTCTGCAACAGAATAGCTAATAACTTCATAAAGAAAATTATTACAAAGAAAGCATTCTGCATCTTATTTATCCCTATAGGCAATGTTTCTTAAAGTCAAAATATGTCTTTGAAAGCATGGAAGTTTTTATTTCTTGGAATATTTGGCATGGAAATTCTGGACCAATGTACAAATAAAAATTATTCTGGAGGTACTAAAAATATTAAAGTTGTCACTACTTGCTCAGTTTTAGGTGCATTTTTTCATAATGTGTTTTTCTGTGGGATCTTTAGAAACTGGTTGAAGCTGGTCAAACACTGCATTTTCATAATCTTGTTTTTTAACTCACTTCTTACAATTGTTTAATGTTTTTCCTCCATGACTTTATATTTTGATGACAGTTATTTGAGAAAGTAAACACATTCCAAGAACATTCTTTTCTGGAGATACTTGAAACATTTTTTTATTTGCATTCACCTTTGTGTCCCAGCTATAAATTTATATTGGTTGATATGAAGGATAAATGTTAAAGGGCTCACTGTGCTGAGAAAACCTGCTCTTACTTATCTACAGGCTGAAAGGAAATACGTCAGTTAGGTCTTGCCTGTCTGTGGATTCCTGCTCTTTAAAGACTTCAGTGATGCACACAGCACTTTTGGTACAGACAGGCAAATTGAAGAGGTTACATAAAGGATATTACCCTTGTCAGGAACATGATAGCTTAAAGTTAACTTTTTACCCTTTGAGGAATACTTTACTGCTGGGAAGGGAATAAGGACTAATGACTTGTAAAGCCCTTAGGTCATCAAGAAGTCACTTAGGAGTCTCCCATTTACTTACTTTGGTTTTATAGTAACTCTTTCTCTGTGCCTTAGTTAATCCAACAATAAAATAGATGTTTTCAAAATTTTTCAGGTGTCATGCAACAAATAATGACTCTAATAATGTTCCTTATCAATTCTTTTGAGGACTTTGAGAGGGATGCTTATGTTATGAAACATTTTTCCATAACATTTAATTTAAAGAAAAAAAGTTAAGAGTCATATGTTTGGTTGTAGTTATGAGGAAGAATTTTCAAGTTTGTATGCCAAGCTTTTCTCTATGCCAATCAGGTAGTTACACATGAAGTGGCTAAATAGAAACATCTGTAAGTGTGCTTGCAGAAATTTGCAACCATGTGCCATGACTTGGCATGCTACAATTCATTCTTATGTATGCTTTTTGCTATTGTAAATTTTATTCACAATGTGTTGTAATATGTTCAGATACTGTACATCATTATCTGACTCTGAAAGCTGTACGTTGATATGGTATATGTAGAAAACTTGTTATTATTACAGATCTTTTCCAGGTAAAACGCGTTTGCTTAAAAATTAAGGCCTGGTCTTCTGTTTGCTTTGAAATACAGATAAAATCTGTGGGTTCAGAGTGATTTAACAGGACGAAGAAGAAACAACTCCAAGACTTTCAGTTTGAGATCTTTGAAGCCACTTAAAGAATTTGGATGCCTCATCCCCTGTTACTGTTATGGTTCTCTTGAGGGATAGGAATGATGTTTTGGAAGGAGGGCATTAACAGGGTTTAAATCCCAGTGTTGCCTCGTTGAACTCACACTGTCCTTGTATTCTCTCTATGCTTCTACCAAATGTGGATAGCTGTATTTGTCACAGTTTGTAAGACAAACTAAGGTGTTGAGAATATTGGAAGAAGAGCTGTAAAAATATCCAAGAGATATCTGATAAACAGGAATTACCACTTTTGGAATTAAAGATCTAAGACCATTATCTAAGTATTTGGGAGCAGCATATGTTATCTAGAAACATATGATATTTAGAAAAAATAATCCTCTAGAATGGTTGAAAGCATATGTTTGAAAGATGAAGATTTCACACAACGACAAATGTAATTATTCACTAAAAAAATCACATGGTGATAAAATGATGTAAAAGAATCTCTTCCCTCCCTCCCCCATTTTTCTGTTTTTAAATTTTCTAATTGTAAGGGAGGGTGGATTTGCTTGTGGATGAAAATTACCACAGCACTGTTCAGCTCCTGGGATGGTTGTCAGAACTCTGAAGTTTGGCGCACTTCCACTTTTATTTTTCATCTTTGATTCTTACAATTTCATGTTTGCTTTCTACTTTGAATGACCATTTTGCAGAATGAAATTCTAGAGCTTCTAGAGTCCTAGAGTTTTAACTTATTCTGCAATAAAATGAAATTTTTAATTTAGATCATTCTGATAGAAAGGTATAAATAAAGCTAGATTTATTTCATCTAGGGCCAGGTTTATTAGATAAATTTATAAAGTAGAAAGATAATTCTGACAAATTTGGCTTGAATTGCTGGTTTGTTGTGAAATTGAATGCCATCTGCATCAGATGCACAGAGCCTGGTTAACAGTATCCCCTGATTTTTTTTTACCTATGCTTTTTTTGGCCCAGAAGGTGATGTTTTTTCTAAGATAAAGAACTATGATAAAATATTTCACTGACACAAATAAATTAGGATGGACATCTCCCTTTTTCCTTCTGTCTTCACTGGTTTTTTGGTGAGTTGATTTTGATTTTGGGGTTTTCTTTGCTGAGTAATTCTACGTACACACCTGTTTATAGATGTGTGGGAAATGTGTACATATCATTTGGCTGGAATAGTTACCATAAATATTGGTAAAAAGAATTTTGCAATCTCTGCTGGTAATATTTGAATTTCATAATATTTGCCTTGATGTTAAAGATCACTCATTACTGTGAAGTGTTACAGTCTTTGATTATTTGGAATTTTACCAGGGGTAGATTTTGTGAACTAAAATCCAGCTTTGATTTTTCTTTTCAGTGTTGGAAATCAATGTTTGTTTAGGAATCCTTCCAATAATGTTTTTTGGTAACATTTTCTGGATTTTCTTTGCCTCTCAGCTGTGTCTGCGTTTTAATGCAGCTGTCTTGGCTTCACTTGTAATATCATAGATATTTTTGAATATTCTAAAAATAAAGCCAGACTCTTTCTTGATTGTTGCTTAGTTTATGTAATAGTTCCAAGAGTTGTTCCTGCACAACTTCTGCCAACCTCTTAGAGGGAACTATTCCCAAGTGACTTACTATGTTTTGAAGTCTCTTATGGTAACTGATTATGATTAAAACTGATATGGTCAAAAGCAGAATATTGGGCAAACTGAAGAGTTACTGTTATCAGAACTTTTAAAGTTTGTTGTATCCTACTGGTAATAATCTACAGGGTGTCCTTAAATGATTTCTTCCCCAGCAGATCTTTTCCAGGTAAAATGCATTTGCTTAAAAATTGAGGCCTGGTCTTCTGTTTGCTTTGAAATACATACTTAATGTGTCTGAAATCTAGGTCTTATTATTTAGCATCTTTTTTTTTTTTTTTTTTTTTTTCCAACATCCAAGAGATTTTGGTGTTCATTACCTATTAACTTTGTGGAGAGACAACCACTCAGTTTATTAATTACTGTAATACTTTATGTTCAGATCTCTTTTTTACTCGTGGAAGAGTCATTCCCTTAGGGTCCAACACTATTTTCTTGTTTAATCCAAATGTCCCTTCAGTTACTGTATCTTTTGTAAGGCTCACTAAATGACAGAGCTTTGATTTGTATGAAGGGTAAGGTGCCTTTATAAATACCCAAGTTAATTCTTAAGCAATTACTTTTACTGGCAGCAAGATTAATGTATTGTGAATGATGTGAATGTGTAACAAGATCTCTGGGGTTACTCACCCAATCCAGAAGCTGCTGGCTCTAGATAGATTATTGCATGTAATTATTTTTCTAATTTATTTGTGTGGGAGTTGGAAGAGTCAGAGTGATGGTTTATAGGCATCCAGGGGGACAACACTGTGCAACCAGTGTTGAAGACTAGGCTGTGCCTCTTGAGGTATGTAATAGATACTGACAGAGAACTTCATTCCTTTGCTGATGTATGTTAACTGAAGGAGCAACTTGTTGATACCAGTGCCCTCCCCCCACTTCAGTTCTCAGCCAGAGTTTCCCATCTTTAAAACTCTGACCAAATACCAGCCTGCGGCGGATGCTAACCTTGGTCATTCCTTAATGTTCTTACTCTATATAACCGTGAAACTAGTTCTTTTACTACAGCTGCTGTACCACTCAGTCTTCCTGTACTTTTTGGCTGTCTTGTTACTACCCTCCTGTCAGTTACAGTCTTTCCGTTGTGTGTTACAGTAAGTGTTCCTGCATATAGATGGATGTTCTACTGTTGCCTAAAAGCCAAAATAGTTGATGTCATTTTAATGCAATTACCCCACCCAACACTCTAAAATGATGTCAAACTGCTTTTTGTATATTCATTGTATCCATCATATTCATCAGAAATCCTGTTTCTTTTGCTTCCACAACATTTTCCCTCCCTTATGCAATATAAAATGGATGAATATTTTTTAATATGAAATGAATTAAAACTGTTATTTCTCTTCTTTGTCCAACTTGATACATTTCAGCCATAGCATACCTTGATAAGAATCAATTGAGCTTTTGTAAATATAAAAGTAATGTAAAAAGAAAATGTAAAAAGAAAAAAAAAATTGAAATACTATGCCACATAACATACTGTGGAAAATTAACTGAAATTCCCAAAGTTCATATTTTGTCGTCCCCCCCCCTTTTTTTTTTTTTGAAAAAACAAATTCTGTTTGTGATCTGATTTGTGTTTAGAGAAGGGTAAACTCTGGTATTTATATAGAACTGTTTTGAAATAGTTAGTTGGGTCTTGGGGTTTAACTTTATTTGATTTTTTTTTTTTTAACTTCAGCATACTTTTATGTGTTGGTTCTACCTCTTTGGATGTTTTGTGCCTCTTGTGCTTTCCTGCTTAACCATTAATTGCCAACGTTGTATATGGTAGTGTGTTTAGTGTTAAAAATACTTAGCACCAGCATACTACCTCCCAGGAATTTGAAAGAGATTTACAACTGTTACTCAATGGAGGTTGTAAAAACTGCTGTGATTCTTGGTTTAAATTGAAACTAAGGCACAGAAGGGTGAAATGAACTGGCTGAAGTCACTCAACAAATCTCTTGCAGTATTGAGAACACAATTTTGAATTCCCAGGCTTGCACACAAACTTAATTTTGGACCTCATTCTGTAGTCATTGGACTCAGTGAAGGGACTCCTGTAGCTTCACAGGGTTTCAGAACTGAGCCTGTGAAGGGGTAATTCATCAGTGGTATGGCACTGCAAATGGCTGCTGTGCTGTAAACCTTAGCGCTTCACACTTCTGTTAAGTTGTGAAAAAAAGTCTTTCCTACTGATCTCGTTTTGTAAACCTCTCGTGTTTCTGTCAATCTAATACCATTAGCAGCTTTATAATTGTCCTGTTGCTGGTATGCAGTGCATTGAGATGATATACAATGTGGCTACATGTCTAGATCTCTGAGTTTTATAGCTGATTTGGCTGTAAAGAATTATGGGAAAGATTTGGATGCAGTTGGTGCTGCATTATGTGCCATATCTAAGTTATAGTTACTGTTTCTGCTGAAATACTGCATTGCGGGTCCAGGCTATTTCTATTCATCTTATGCTATGAAAGGGGGAGAAGGGGAAGAGAAAGCCAGATTATACTGAAGTTATGTGCATTTTAGGGGTCTGTCAATCCGTGGGGGTTTTGTGTGCTGAAATCATACAGGTACCATCATCTTGTACAGAATCCATATAGTTTTCAGTCATCAATCTGCTGTCTTACAGATGAGCAGAAATTTCCGTACAGGTTTGGCCCTTTGCGTTTAATTCTAGTATTATTAAGCGCCTTGGATGCACACTAGTGTTCTCTACCTGCCTAGTTGCAGCAGATGAGGCAATCACCTGAAGCACAGGGAATCCTCTTTCCCATGATGGTAAAGCAAGAGACTTTCTGCATGCAAGTGGTAGAAACATGCTTATTCACTTCTTCTAAAACTAAGCAGATGGTTCTTGCATACCTTTCACCTGCACACATTCACACACTGCTACTCTAATTTGGACTTTTTATCTGGCTCTCTGTGTAGGATTGGGATTTGTATTCTTACTCTTGAATGCATAGTTCCTCAAAGACTTTATCCCATAGGCTGCTTGCACTGTGAATAACTGCCTTGGAACCCCATTATATGTGATGTTACTGAACGTTTCTTCTATGCATGTAGGAAACATTTGCAGGTGTTTCCTGCTTTTTTTGCTGTGCTGCAGCGAGCGCATTATGCTGCAACTTGCCTATCCCAGTTCCTTCATGAAAGAAAGAAGAGAAAGATTATATGAGAAGTGAACTGTTACAAAGCTATTTCAAAATAAAGCTGTGTACATTTATCTATGAATTTGCAAAACAGAAATTAATATACTGCTTTGTATTCTACCAGGATGGGAAAAGCTTCTTCCTTTTTTTCTTTTTTTTTTTGTTAAAAAAAAGAGGAAGAAAGCAAGCAAACCTCTGTCCTTGATCTTGTTCATTGTTAGCCTCTGAAAAGTATAATCAAACTAAGTCATACATGGAGCTGTGTCTCAGTCTTTTGTTTGTGTGTGTTGTGACTAAACACATCATTCTATTTAAGATAAAATAAATCTACAACAGAAAGGTAAAAATCACCAGCTTGAAGCTTGTGTGAACCCTGATGTCCTGAGTGCAACAAGAGCCAAATGCTGTTTGCAGAAAACCAATGAAGCACAAAATATGGCAGCATGTGTCACTCCCTGTGTGCATTATTATCTCTCACACATTATCTGCGGCACCCCATCTTGCACAGTGTGTGTCTGAATAACCCCCTGCTGTTGAGTGGATTCATGCCTGCTGTTCATTTTTGAAAAGTCATTTCGTACAATTATCCTGCTAAATATTGATAGCTTTCACCACTCCAGCCATGGCTAATTAAAAGACACACTGTGTAAAATTTTAATTAGGATTCATGTCAGGGTGAATAATGATTAAAAAAAAAAAAGAGAGAGAGGGAGAGAGAAAAGAAAACCAAAACTGCTCAGCATTTGTGGGGGGATTTTATTTATGACCTGCTGGTTTGCTGCTGAAGCTCTTTGTATCCTCAGATTTATTTCCCCTCCCAGGTTGTTCTCAACTCCTGATCTGAGGGTATGGAAGAAAAGAGTTCCTCAGTGTGAGCCTGTACTGCATACATTCCCAGTAGAAGGCTATATGTTTGCTACTGTGTTGGTTGCTATCCTTTCAATTAAGCAATAATGATTTCAGGAACCAGGCATTTCCTGAGGATTGATGTCCACTGAGCTGAGACTTGATGGCCCCAAAAAAGAGAAAGCAGTCATTAACTTCAACTGGGCTTTAACTCATCAGGAAACACCCTATAGATTGTTTTCTGTTGCACATAAGTCATAACAGTCATAAAAGGAGTAAAATGTGTAAGAGAGGGAGTTAACCTTTGTTTTAACTTACATGCCCTATGTTATTTCATTTTCATGAAAATGGTAAAAAAAATGATGTAAAATTTACACGCAGATACTTCTCATGAAGCAATGTGTAAAATGTTAGGCATTTGAGTGTTAGCTGTCAGCTGCATGGAAGCTTTGGAAGTATTTGCAGGCTTTTCTAGTAAAGCTGAAATTTAATGCATACAAGTTTTAATTGAAAATGAATAGAGAAGGAGTGAACAAGTATTCATCAAAAGTCATTTAACGTCAAAAAGCCACCTGCATTGAAGTATTAGACAAGTTTGTTCCTCATACAAGTAATTTTTTTCCTGTGCACTGAAATAACATTACTGGGTCAGTGTTAACAGTCTAAGACTGCTACTTACTAAAGGCACTACTAATTTTTTTGCACCTATTGATTAACAGACTTCTTAAATTATGTGCTTTCTTCAGTGAGGAATCTTAAAATCTAGGGGGAGTCTGGTCCCCAGGTAAAACTTCTGGATCTTGGAGTATTAATGTAAACAACATTTGACTGTATCTGAGCCTTTCTGCAGAGCCTCTTTTTAATACATGATATTTACAGAAGGGTCAAAGTCAGGTAAATGTTTCAAAGGACCTTTTGTTACACTTGTGCTGCCAGTTTACCTATACTATATTCTCCCCAGACTGTGATGGAAGAATATAAATCATAATTGTTACTGGCTGAAGTATATGAATGATAGAGTATAAGTGATGTAAATCAGTGAAGAGACTTCATTATTTAGAGACAAAATTAACTGAGTAGGGAGAAAAAGCAATTTGCATTCATAAAACACTAACATGATTACCTTAATAAATATTGGAAGAAGGTATATAGAAAGGAAAGTCCCAGTGTTAAATATTTGTCAGTATATCACTTATTTATGGTTAATTTATTTTTATTGCTAATTTTAGGGATTCATCCTCTGTATTTCTCAGGTTGTTGAATTCAGCACCTCCTGAAGTTGCTGGCATCTTTCTGCTGAGAGTCCAAAACTGGCCCATGTGATCTGTGTTTTGCCTAACTGTTAATGGAATGGAACCACAATATATCTTTCAGCTCTTATATTTATTTATTAGATCAAAATATGACCAGTATGGGGGGTAAAAAAAAAAAATCACCTCATGTTATGTGAAGGCTCTAAGTACAACAATTTATGTATTTATAAATGGTGATTCTAGATTAAATTTAGCTTTTTTTCATATTATGTTGTGGTTTGGATTTTCATTTAGATGATATAAACATGATGACAGGTTCCTAATTAACTGATTTACAGCTCTTCTGGAACAAATGGTAATTAATATTCATAAATGTTTCTAACATTTAAACAGATGTAGAACCCTGACATGACAAAAATGTGTACTAATTTGGAGATCTAAAAAAGCACAATGCTTACAGCATGAAGAATGCTTCTTTTTAAGGGGTTGTCTTCCCTGGAAAAATAGTAACCTTTGCTAATTAGCAAACATTTGTCACTGTGGTACATCTGGTAATTTGCTTTTAACATGTTGTTATGGAGCAGTAGGCGCCTAAGTCATCAAACTTGTAGACAGAGTATGTTGCAGTTACCAAGTTAACTTCACCCCGTTTAAGTTGGAGGTAATTTTGTGTTACCTACATTTTGTCCATCAGTCCATTCAGTTGATGTTGAAGAAACATAGGGTGCTACTAATGCAAAATAAGAAAAGATCAATTCAGCCGTAGGAGCCTTTGGATCAGTCTGTAACTGAATACATTTGGGTTTGGCACTTAGCTCTATTCTATCCTGTACACAGTTAACTTCTTACCTGCTGGGAATCGGAGAACAGCATCCCCCCAGGTCCAGAAAAGCTGCATAGCACGGCTGCTACAGGACATGTAGGGGGATACAATATAAATATCCCCTATGTCGTGGAACCACCTTGAAACCTTTGGTTTTTAGCTCTGTGCTGACATGTCGAGTTTCCACAGGTTTCAGATCCTGCGAAGATATTCCAGTTTAGGCACAGCATGAGACTGGGTTGTCTGTACGTTCACACCATGCTGTTGCTGAGTTACGAAGCTGTCAGACTCTAAGACAGGATATTAACTACCTTCTAGCAAACAGCACTGACTGTATAAGATGCTTCAAACATTATACTTCACTATGCAGTTGTCCTTAATTGTAACTTTTATATTTCCTGTGACTGTGAATAGTGTTACCTGGTTTGTCCCTCTGGACAGTATTGCGTAAATTATTATAAGGAAGTGCAGTTTTTGCAAAATTCAGATAGAAAGGAGTTATGTTTACTGAGAAGATCAAAAGACAGAAGCTTCCTACTCCCACTACTATTTGCTTGAGACAGGATATTGAGCAGACATTGCAGCATGACTAAAGGGAACAGCTGTAAAAAGTCATTCTTTAGAATACATTTTCTCTTTGTGCTGATTTACATATTCATTAGTTATAGGTTTGTCATAATCTCACAGTAAACTCAGGGTAAATCTGTTGGTTACCATAGCTTCATTAACATATGTGTTACATTAGATAAACATAACATTAAATAACACTAACTTCATTATTCACTTAATCTTACCCAGTATTCTACCATGAAAATAATGGTTTCTTCACCACATTTTGTCTCTTACAAATTCCATACTCCTTTACCTAGTCAATCTAGTCAAAACACACTTCATATTATATATCATAAAGATAAACCATACATATTCCATTTCATGGGGATATCTTATCCAGTGCAACACTTAGTGAAACCAGGCAATATCCATTTCACAAATCACCTTTCCCGCGTATTTGCCATCACAGCTATAGTTACATAGGCCTCTGCCTAACAAACTTAAAGTCTGTCTTAACTTTACAGAAGTACTTTGCAGTCAAGAATTCACTACCTTGAGAGAAATACCATAAATGATTATCCTTGCCTCTTGTCTAAGATATCTGGAATAAACTTATCAGTTTAAATCTACTAAAGTAAGTCTTAAAAAAATCATACTTTGCTGTGTTATAAAGCTACATTAACTAC
This sequence comes from Podiceps cristatus, assembly GCA_000699545.1. NCBI lineage: Eukaryota > Metazoa > Chordata > Aves > Podicipediformes > Podicipedidae > Podiceps > Podiceps cristatus. Next base: position 21,531 of record KL270728.1, read on the forward strand.
AACAATTCCTTTATCTCTTACCCTTTTTGGTTGTTTTTTTTTTTTTTTGGTATCACCTTCCAGACAAGTAAATACTGCTAGTTTGGGTCTTTCATAAAAATGTGGTTTTATACCTGCTTCTTTTGGAGCCAGTAAATCTCAATCAGTTTGAAATCTATTATTTCATATGTTCAGTAATAGAATGTGTACCTTAAATGTAATCTATTCATCTAAATTCTTGGAACCACATTAATTCATAACACCTATTTAACTTAAACAAAAAATATAAATGGGAAGATTTTGTGTGACCAAGGTTTAGTGGAAACCAAATAGGAATTCAGAATTGTGCCTGGGAAATTAGGGCAACCATGGTGAAACTGTAAGTCTTTAGTAACAGCATACCTCCACAGTCTCTCCTTTTGATTCGTTTCCTAAAAGGAGATTTTTTTTTCCAGTCTTACAGGGTAACATGTTAGTACTTGTAAAGTTATACTAGGCAGTATACTCCCTAGTATACTGTCAGATCAGTTTGTCTGAATGGTCTCCTAATATTTTGGGGTCCCAGAAGTAATTTGAGATATGTGAATTTATCACTGGGCTTGTTGGAAATTCTTGGAATTCTTGATAGTTACACATTATTGTACCAAGGATTTTAAATGTTTTTACAAGAAGAGTTCTTTTGATCACAAATCTTTTCATCTTTCCTGTTGCTGTCCAAACTGGTAACATAGAAATTCCTGGTGCACATTTTGGCAATTGATGAATCATCAGGTTCTGTTGATTGATATTAATACAGCTAAACTGTTTCAAGTCTACTCATGGATTTCTTCTGAAATTGTCTGTAAATCTGTATTTAGGGATTCCTATTGCGTGGTTTAAAGAAGTTGTTAGCTTATTTCAAACCAGTGTTACTTTAGGGTACAACCCTTCTATACTTCCAATTTCCATCCTAAAAACTTTATACAGTCCTAAAATAACATCACAATTAAACAGAGACTTCAGCTTTTCTCATTTGTAACAGATAGAGCAATTCCATTAAAATTAGGGGTTTTGTTATCTGAAAAAAAATTGTAAATACAAAATAAATCCTCTAAAAGTAAAAGTCAGCTTGATCTTCCTTTTCAGTTACATCTTTCTATTCCTCCATCAGAAGACCTTCATACTTCTGAAAATGGTGGTCCCTTTCTTGTATAATTTCAGTTGGTTACTATAGTAGCTTTTTAAAATATTGGATTTTTTTGCTTCAGACATTCTAATTTTGTACATTGAAGAGTTGAAATTACCTTTAATTCAATAAGGGCTATTGTATTGGTGACTCACCCTATACTTGGATACCATGCAGTTGTAACATTACAAGAACTCTACCCTTCCTGTCATTTTCTTGTTGAATCTTGTCAAAAGAAGCTTTTGCTTTAACTACTGAATTTTCCAGTTTTGTATCTACTTGCAGATATTTCTGATTTATATGGTTTTTTTAAGAATTGCAAGTAACTTTCTAATTTTAACTTCTTGAGTTGAAGGCAATTGGTGTTCTTTATCAGATATTTAGGTGAGGATGAGCAAGCTTTGCCTACCCTGAAAGGATTGTTTCCTTCGGGAAACAGTTAGAGGAGCCCAATGTGCCATTAGAATAGAGGCATCTAATAAATCCATTAGCATTCACTAGTTTCCATAGCATTTAACTGCTAGTTTTAATTGTCCAATTTACAACCTCTAGTATGTCCAAAGACTGGAACTGAGAGGGTATATGCTGCTTTTCTGAACTCCCCAGTGTTTTAAAATACTCTTGAAATACTTTGTAAAATATAATTACTTGGTAGATTGGATCTTAGTTGATTGAAATAAGATCAACTTGTACTACCAGTGGTATGCATTGTGCTGGCTACAATATGACATTCACTTTCAAGCAAATGCTTCTACCCATTTAAAGAAAGCATGTGCAATTAAAAGGAGGTATTGATTCCTCCTTTTTAATGGTAGGCTTAATATGTTTGCAGTAAGGACTTTTTGGTTCCTCATCCTTAAGGGTAACAAATTGGGCTTGATTACACCCTGACCTGTCATCATGAATAATTAAATCATTTTCCCTTATGTGAGAATGGGATTTGTTAAGAATTGTTAAACTAATGTAATAGGAATCAAAAGGAATACCAAACATGTATTTGCTCATGCAAGGATTGCTAAATCTCCTGTTAAGCTTTAGGACAGGCTCATTTTTAGTGTATATTAATGAGGGGAAAAGTATCTGTTTGGCCTGATTGATCTATTTTGCCCTTGTTTGGTTTGGTTTTTTTTTTACAAAGTCAACAGGTCACTTAAGTACTCCACATGGTCAGTGGGGAAAGAATTCCATAAACTTTCATAAACGCTCAAATGGAACAATTTAAATACATTACTGACATCAGTCTCACTGCTACTAGTTTTATAACGTTTCTTTTTCATAGAATCATAGAATCATAG
>JMFS01063731.1:0-10759 GCA_000699545.1 Podiceps cristatus
TTTTAAATATATATATATATTTTATTAAATTGAAATTATTTCTACTTCTAAGCTGCTCTGAACTTCCTTAATTCATTTGGCATGCCTCTGCCAATACAATAGCAGAATAATAAGAGAGACCTCTGATCCTGGTGTGTGCACATTATGCTCTACTGTATAGCAGCGTGCATTTCCTAGCAGTACTCTTATCTTCTTCTCCTTTAGAGCAATACAATTTAACTTTGCAGGCCCTGTCATCCAGCAGTAATTTTCTGTCGCTGTGGGATACCAATCCCATGTTTGCAGCTCAGATGCATTTTAACACTTTAGCCTGATAGCATGGATCATGGCAGGGAGGTTGGAACTACGTGATCTTTAAGGTCCCTTCCGACTCAAACTGTTCTAGGTTTCTATGATTGTTTAGGGGCTGATGTAGTCAAGGGATCCGTTAGCTGAGTTTCTGAAGACTAAATTCACTGCCTTGTTTCAAACATTCATCACTGCTTTTTGTCATGATTGTTTTATTTTTGCACTTGTCTTATATTTGCTTTTTGCTTAAAAAATAGGCAAAAGCAAGAAAAAAATAGCATCTTCTGATATCTCCCTATTTTTAAATGCTGTTAGTAGTTCCTATACTTTTAGCTAGGTTTGCGTGGGATCATTTAATATAGTTTTTCCTAGACCACAAAGTTTTATTTCTTTGCCCATTGATGGCCAAATTAGGTTTGACTTGATGTTTGACTCAGAGGAAAAAGGTTGAAGAGAACACAAAGAAGGCAGTTGGAAAAAGAATATAAGTAAGAGGACTTAAATATCTCTGTAAATGTAAAGAAAACAAGAAAACAGAAAATTCGTTTCCTGTGTGCATAAGCTTCTGCTTTTTGCTTGTGGATGTGTGAAGTGAAGTCAGTATAGCTGTGGATTTGTGAAAGATCAGAATTTCACCTGTTATAGCTGGGACTTTCTATTGGTTTATTATTTTCTCTGATAGGCTTGTGTATAGGCTGGATCTTTTGGTGGGGAGGCAGATGTTTTCAAATCTGGGCCTTCTGGCTACACTGCAATGTAGTGTTACTCAGTGACTTTGGGAACGGTTTCACTGCCACTGAATTTACATTTCATGTGATTATATGTGAATTTGATGTTAGCTGTTTTCAAGTTTGTCTTCATTTTTAAAAGATGCACTGTATTACTGTTCTTTGAGCCCTGTGAAAATTGTAAAATAGGTTCTGTAAATAATAGATATGTAAAAAATCTTTGTTTAAAAAAGTCAAGAATTGATTAAGCTCTCTATTGTTGCACACCTGAAAAATGGCCACCTCAGGAAGTCGCTGTAACTTGTCATTGCAGACGCAGACCCAGTCCCATGCACGTGACTGATTTTTTCATTTCTCCCCCTGGAAGTAAAACGGGTGTTTTTGCCAGGTTGAAGCCCCACGTTCCCAACACAATTCTGCATTTGCCTGACCGTTCCGTCTGCAGCAAATTCTCCCGGCCGGAAGGTGCCTGTGGAGATTTGGGAGCATCTATGCAAAGCTCCGCGTGTCCCAGCCTGCTCCCTCCCTCTGCAGCGGCAGCGAGGCCGATCGCAGCATCCCCTCCCGTGTGCTGTGGAACACAACCAGGCTTCGTGGGCCAGAGAAGCAAGGGAGAAAACTACTTTTGGTGAAGGTTTCCCCAGGGAAAAAACCTTTTCCTGAGACCTGAAACTCGGCAGGGAGGCCTGTGCAACTGCATGACCCAAAATAAACCTTCACCTTCTTTTCTTTGCCGCAGAGCTGTTGCAGCTTGGTGCAGATCAAGCCCCTGTTCCTCTTCTAAATGCTCTGAAGCACTGGTGATCCTGTGATATTGATGACAGCAAGCGTAACTGGGAATAGAATCCCTCCTCAAGAGCCTATTTTTTTCTTTTTCTTTGAATATTTTTAGGACATGTATTTCCTCACCTCAAATCTAGTGTGGTTTTTTGTTGTTTTTTTGTGGGGCTTTTTTCTTTTTGTTTCTTCTTAGAAGTGCCGAAGTCTCAAAGCGAGTAGCAATGCATGGCAGCAGGTCTGCAAGGAGCGTAGCATCCCAGCCCTTCTCCTGTCGCAGGGGTAGTGCTAGCATGGGGTCAGAGCTGAAAGCCACGGTGCCCGGCATGGGCGGAGGTGAAGAAGACGGAGGGGAGTGCTGGGAGATGAGGCACCTGAAGCGGGAAGAGCAGTCATTACCTGGCTCAGGGAATATTAATTAAGGAAAGATGGGATCTAAGGAAGCACTGTTGGGGCAAGTTGTCTTTTTTTTTTTTTTTTTCAGGCAAAGCACGTTGCCTGAAATAAACTTGGGGTGGAGGAATCGAATGGTTATTTTTATGATGCAGCAAAACATAATGACGAAATATAGTTTTTCAGAGGCTCCGTTTCATCGTAGCATGTACCTTTAAAAACATGGGCTTCGGGGGGTAGAAATTGTAGCATCTTTCTGTGCAGGCTTTTATTTGACATGGTTGGGTAGGCTATTGAATTCCCACTCCCCGCCTTTGGCTTAGCTGTGTACTATATGTTCTCCACAATACCTCAAGCTGAAAATTGATCTCTGGTCAATACTGTGCGATGATTCGACCCACTCCGTAATCAGCGCCACTCGCTGAATGAAATTCGTCGTGGGAGGCCTGATTATTGTCTCTGCCAGGACTGACCTGACTGAAAGGGCTATCAGACTGTCTGAATTTGGACGCTTTGGACAATTGCCATCAGGAATTATCTATGCTCCCAGAAAGGGCTAAATTGAGCAGAGATGAAGTGCTGGTGTTTATTGATTCCTTTTTTTTTTTTTTTTTTTTGACTTTTTTTTTCTTCCTCTCCTCTTGACTAGGTAGAGCAGAGGCAGCTTTAGCTACATGCTCTGAGGCTTTAGATAGCATCGCAGCAGTGAAGATGAATCTTCTCTGACCCAGTGTCAAACTGTCTGCAGCACGCATTGGAAGATTTCAGGGCTGCTTTTTAAGGAAAGACCATTTGTCAAAAATGCTGCGGCATGTAAAATAGGCTCACAGTCCTCTTGGCTACGTGCTGTGGTCAAGGTAAACCAGAAAAGTGCTGCAGGCAGGGGCTGAGCACTTCTCAGTTTGTGTGTCAGCCTTGATACAGACGTTCTTGATCTATGGGCGCAGGGAAGAGGAGCTGAAGCCTTCAGGTGCCTGTTCAGAGAGGGGTTCACCACACAAATGGGGCTTCCATTAGGACACTGGTAGGGTTATCCTCATCTTACGTTATAAAGCTTTCTGGAGCTGTATAAGCAAAAGGGATGTATTATGCCAGTACAATGAAGGGTTTATTAGCCGTTAATAATATTAAAACACTTGACCTTTGCTTAATAATGTATTTTATTCTTTTAACCTTGGTACAGAAGTACAGAAAGTGGGGCAGATTTTTTTTTTCTTGTCTTACCAATACAGAAATTTCAACAGACCTATATTGGGAACCTGTTTTCTGCTACAGGAGCACATACCATTTATCTTTATTGAAGTGTATTTAACATAACGATAATGAATGAAGTGCAAGTATGAAAACTGTATTTACTTCACAGACCATTTTTAAAGTTAGCTCAGAGGATGTCAAACTTTAATCACAGGAAACCAAAGTAAGGTTCGTTGGTGAGACTGTACCACTGTGCGCTGTTGCCTGCCTACCCAGGCAGCTTTATGCAGGAACAGTGCATGGTCCAGGCTCGCTGGTGGCACAGTTTCTCTTCCCCAGTGGCAACACTTTTGCCTCTGACTCAAGGACCTGGATTGAAATCTTAATTCACTGCAAAGCTCCCATTGACAGGTATGGACTTTGCTTCAGCTCCGTTTGATGGAGCACGGTGGAAGCTTTAAAGGCATTCAGGCCAAAGTCTCTTCACCAAGTGTGTTGTGCCTGTTTGTCACCAATAACCTCTAGTCTATTAAAAGAGTTAAAGCTTTGTGGGCAGGCTCTGCCCTCGCTTAATGGCATGGCGTTGTTCCCATTGGCTTCAAAAGGAGGAGGCACTTGTGCTGGGACTCACAAAGACCCTTAGGAGCCTAAGTCCCATTCATTTCCTGATTTCAGTGGGACTTAGAGTCCTAAATCCCTTTGTGAATCCAAGCTGTAATGCTCTACTATCTAGGCACAAGCATTAAAAAGAGTTCTCTTTTTATCCTCTTAGCATGATAAGCCTGGAAAGTGGAGCTCCTCATTATCTTCCCTGTGCTCCTGAAATAGGCTGAAAATATGTGTAGCTGTTTAAATATGGAAGTTATCTTCTTACTTGAGTCTGGATTATCTTCTCTTTTCTAGAACTACAAAAACAGGTCTGGATGACCAAACTCCTTTCTGGGCAGAAGCTCTGCAGGATGGGTGTTAGGGTTGAGAATGGGTAACCTGAGTGAAAGGAGGGTAGTACGTCATTGCTTTAACTAAGCCCTTTCTGTCCTTCTCCCTTTCATCCAGCTTGGTCCCTTGGGGTTCACATGAAAATCCTCTAAGTGCCAAACACTTTCCATACTGGTAACCACACTTTGGAAGAGCCCTGTGCTATAGTATCCACAAGAACTTGATCCACAGACCCTGTGCAGAAGCCAGGCACTCATTGGTGGGGTCCGTAAAAATGAAACCCTTCGTAATAACCTCTTGCTGTTTTTGCGTCTGCTTGCTCATTTCCCAATCCATTGCTGGTGAGCCCGGTGCTCAGCTGATGCAAATTAGCTTAGGGCCACCGAGATGAGGTTAGTGGCTGTGTCGATTTATCTCATCTGAGGAGGTGGTATAGGCTTTCTGTTTTCTCTGCTATTAAACACTTGTCCCCCTGTAGCCATTTTCATCTGTGGAAGAGCAATGTGAGTCTAGAAATGATTTTAATCATCTGAGTGAAAGAAAGAGCTGTATGATGTGTTCTGTCGAAAGTAAATAATGTATAGGCTTACAGGGGATCTAATGATTAGATGCTGGCATATATTCTTGATAGATTAGGAATCCTTATCCCATTAATGGGTCAGCTCATAGCTTCTGTGATAAGTAGCTTTGATTGACAGAAAAGCAAAATGATGAGATGTAGTCTCTTTTCTACAATGATCCTAAGAAACTAGGGATGTCTAGTTCTGAAAAATCCTTTCACCAAAGTAAGTAAAACGCCAAAAAGATCTAGAGTTAGCACAGGGAACTGCTATAGAGCTGCTGCTTAAATCTTGCCATGGACAGCGAAGCATGTTTGCAGCAGGTAAGACTTTAACATAACTGATTTTGTGTTGATTTTCAAATCCATAAAATGTGAGGACTCACCATCTTCTGTTGTTCTGGAGAGGAACGGGGCGGTAATAGTTGTGAAGTTGATGGGAATAGAGAATGTAGCTTGGCCTTGCATTTAAGGGGCAGGGGTGATGCTACTGGGCTTAATTCTGCTCCTCCTCTAGTGAGCCCTCCTGCCAAAACAGCACGAGCTTCTCCAGGGAGCACCGTGATGTTGAGTTTCTTTCTACCTCTGTCGTGGGTCACTAGTTTTAATTCTTTGTGCCACAGTTTTCAAACAGTGTCCTTCCTGCTTTTATGTAATTTTGCTAAAAATGAGTGAGTCCCCAGTGCTGCGTGGAGTTTTGTAACTGGAGAGGTATTGATGAGGGAAATTGTTATCAGGTTTCACATCTCTGAAGGGACATATATTCTCCACGCTTGTTATCTGTTTGATTGCCTCATATATCAGTTGGATCCTGAGATCCTGAGAGAGCCCCAGTGTACGGCTCCAGGTTTTTTGCAAGGCAATCAGAGGGCTGTTTCCTTTTCCTTGACGAATAACCAAGCCGCAATAGCAGAGAGCCGCATTCTGGGAGGATACATGAAGTATCTAGCCGCAGCGTTTAGCAGTGCTGGCCCAGACATCACAGAGGCAAGGGCTGGCCTTGCGGTAGGCTCCAGACTGCAATTCAGGTGACCTGTGCTCACTTGCCATTGATTTTTCATCTGACCTTGTGCAAGGTGCGTAACCTCCTCCTGCCCCGGTTGGCCATCTGCACCGCAGGAACAGCACTACTGCCTCTTTCATGGGCTTTGTCCTCAGACGTATTGAACACATATTGTTCAGGGCAGAAGGGGTTTTACTATACGTGTGTGTAGTACTTAGCGGGCAGGAGCTTAGGACTCCACTGGGATTTCTGGGTACTACAGTTGTAGTAAAATAAGGAATGATATCTCGCACGCTGCTTTCCTCCCACTTTATCACCATTGCCTTCCCAACCCTTTTTCTGCCTATAAAGCTACCATACGGGCTTTGAAATAGTCTCCCGTGATTGTCTGTCTGTGCAGCCATTGACCGGTGATATGTAGCTTATGCAGCCAATGGGCATTTTGCATTTTTATTTCATTACCAGTTGCAGGTACCTTGATTTGGGAAGAATCCCAGTGTGTAAAGTTGTTATTTGCTGAAGCTGTCTTAAAAATTCAGTGGAATGGCAAAAAAACCTGAAAGAAGAGTAACCTGGCATGCCCTTGAGAAGTTTAAGGTGTTATTTCACCACCAGGAATCGTTGAAGCTTTTACAAACTTAGTTGTGTTCTGGCTTGAATGGATATACTGGAGCAAAACCTCAAATTGTTTGCTTGAAAATCTGTAATTAGGCTTGCTGGGGAATGGTTGTAGAATATATCAGTGTGAGTGGCTTTTAAATATTTTTTTTTTAAAAGTAAATTCATTTGATTCTCAGTAATGCTTTCTGCAGAAGTGCTGATTGCTATGACCAATGGGGCTCTGGTGACTCTCAGAAATGTATAATTTTAAAAGTGATTAGAGATTAATTAAACAGAGCTTCATCATCTGATGGAATAGCTAAAATATACATTTGCTTTAGCATAAGTTGGCAATAAAAAGGATGTACATGTTCTCAGTGGCCAAATGCGCTGTCTAATATTGTGCAGGCAGCGTGCCGTCCCATGGACTCTTTGGCAGCTTCTTCAGCTCTTCCCTTTGTGACTTTGATGGTAAGGCAGCAGCCCGGTCTGGCCGGGTATCGCCTAGGGTCGGGGACCTGCCACTCAGGACAGGGAGAATGATCGTGGTCCCGTTCTGAGAGAGCGCCAAAGATTTTATCTTTGATATTCTATCATTTCCTTGGGTAGCACCTTTTCTGATAATGAGGAGCTCGGATCTGTCTATTTAATCCAAGTGTCTAAAAGATGAAGCTTTTCTTTCCCAAATTAACATAGAAGAAAGGGGGGGAAAAAAAAAAAAAAACCACCAAAAAAAACCTGCCTTCTGCATGTCTGTGACTTTCCCTGGCAACTTCTCCTCCAACTGTTCGTCGCTAAAACATGTGCTTCTTGGGGGTGGAGAGCAGGGTTGTAAACACATGATGTTCTCCAAACATCAAGCAAATCTGGCATCCCCCCCACTCCCTATTTTGAATCACAACTGATTTTTTCTTTAACCTCCTGGAAATAGCTTGAAAATGTTGTATGCTTGTAAAGTATAAGCGTAGCCATAAGATCCTCTGGGCTTACTTATTTCAAGGTCTTTATGGCTTATATTCAGAATGATGCTTTAGCGCATACTTTCCTTAAATATTTTTTTTTTAAGTACATATTCCTATTCCACCTTCTCCACGAATTAACAATGTCTTTGTCATTACTGATCAAGATAATTCTGGTAATGAAAAAACACATGAATTTTTAAACTGGTTCCACTTTATGCTTGCTTGCTTCTTTTTTTCCCCTCCTTGTGTTGGAAGGATTATAAATGTATGAGATAATGTATGGCTATTCAGGTCAAATTATCCTTCAGCAATGATTTTTATGTTTGAATCTTACTCTGATATCCATATGTCAGACTTCTGGAGGTTCAACTTTTCTGATCCTGAATGTCACTTAGTTTTTTGACTGCAGGGAGAAATTGTAGCCTTCAAGGGACAGGAGTGGAGACGGTTTTGTAAGCACGGGAACAACAGCTGGGATGCTTTGTGCCTGTTCACTTCGCAGATTGTGTGCTGAGACAGGCAGCGGAGCTGGATGTAGCTCCACACCCGAAAAGCCAGCAGTCTTGGTGCGTCATTGCTGCTGCTGCTCTTCGCCATGGCTGGCTTGTTATTCCTGGAGCGTGAAGACCTACCTGTGGTCAAGCATTGTGTAATGTGTTCTCTTACTGTCTTCAGCGATGCTGTGGCTGCTTTGAAGGCCCGAGCACCGTCTGAAGTGCTGCCTCGTGGCATTGCATCCTGCTAGCTGCATTGGAAAGGCTCCTTTATCAAGGTGCCGCTTGTTTCGTGGGGTTTCCCTTCTCCTTGGGCAAGGAGAGGAGGTAGCTGGGCCTCTTCCAAGGCTATTTGAAATCCCGTAGGGAAATCCTGTAGGAAAAAAGGTAGAGAGCCCTTGGAGGAAAGTTGTGCTGATCTCAACTCTTACTGTATTGTTTTCTTATTAAGATCTGAATAGGAAAACCGACCTTAGGTGGTTGTAAGATGTTACTGTGCAGTGTATTTCTCCTCAGCTACTGGAGTGTATCCTTGCCTGAGGCAATACAGTGGGCTGTCGGATTGTCGGAGTAGTGTTGTACCAAACAAACAAACAAAAGAACCACCTCCTTCATTTTGTTCTGTCCTTAAATGCAGCAAGATGGCAAAAAACCCTGGTGTAAAACTTAAGGCAGTCTATGCCTTTATTACAGCCCTTGAAGTAATTCAGAAAAAAAGCAAAGCAGCACAACTTGGAGTGAATACTGGTGAAATGCTCCCTACAACCAGCTTTTTAGTGATCTCTCCACAGCCTTGAAGACAAGTGCAGTGACTGGTTGAAAGAGGATTTGTGTATAGTCAAAGGGCCACCCTTTATCCTAAAACTGGCCAAATTGCCTAATTTTTTCTATCCAGCTGTTGTTATAAATAGCAGCTTCATATGGGCTGGAAGGGTTGAAAGTGAATCTGTTTTAACATTGCTTACTTTGCATTTCCTCTCTGCACTTCAAAGATTTGCTGTTTGTGGCTTTGTTTTTGGCCTATCCCTTTCCCCCCCGCCCCCCAAGCAAACAAAAACCCCCAAACCAAGCCATTTTGTCAGGTGTATGAAAATCTTGGGGTCAAGTCTAAAATGTCTCCGGATTTAATTTTGTAGGATGGTATCTATCAAGGAAACGATGCTTTGTTTTAAACGAACATTCTGTACCTTAGTCCTAAGCACATTGCATGCCAGGTGCTCTCTATATACATATATATAGCTGCAGATATATAGATAGATATATATATATATGCGTGTGTGTGTATACATATCCACTCGTAAATTTAAGTAAACTATTTACAACGAGGTCCTTAGCTTGCAATGATATCATGTAGCTAACATTCACTGCCCTCTCCTTGGCACACTGACAAGAGAGCAAGAAACGAGCAGGCACCTCTGCGGCAGCGTGCGAGCTTTGTGAAGGGATTTGCCGGCTTTGCTGCTGGATGCATTTTGCAAGCTCACTTTGAGGCGCAGCATATGCCCTTGCTCGTGGTCATGATGCTGCAGGAGCGGCCACCCAGGACCTGGTTTCGGGGTGGTCCTGTCCTAGGGAAAAGGAGGGAGCTTGCATGTTAGCTTTCTGCTTGTCATGGGATGGGGCCGCCTGTAGCCCCCTTTCTCTCCCATGCACTGTATTGCTTTGAAGACATTAGGCTTTGGGGTTGTCCATCAGTACCACACTCCAACTTTAGTTTGCAGTATTTCTGAAGACAAACACCGTGTCTTGCTATAACTGGCAAGGGGAGGATAAAAGGGGATTCCTACCTGTACCAAACGCCTGCCTGTGGAGAGGAGTCACCAGGGCCCCCTCCCCTCAAACCTTTCCCTCCCAGCAAGGTTAGCCTGCTCAGTAGCTGAGGGTAAATACTTTCTCAAATCCTTTCTGAAATTGAAGTGCTCAAAAAGTTTTTAAGAAAGGATGGAACCGATGGGTTTTGGGCATCCCTTAGTACTTCTGCATTGCTGTGTAGCCTCATGGGCTAAGGAGGGACAACAGATGTTCAGTGAGCAGCTTCACAATATTTTGTATTCCCTCAGCTGCCCGGTGTTGGCCTTGCATTTGTTCCCTGCGAAGTATTAAAATGCCAAAGATAGTTATTAACATCATTTTGACTCCTTTGTGATGTTTGTTGCAGATGTATCACTGTGCTCCTGAAGTAGTGATGAATTTATTTTCTCCTTACTGTTGCAAAGTATCTCTCTGTCTATTTACTCGGGTGGCTCTGCAGATGGGGAAGTCAAAATTGGAGAACTCTACCTGCTGACTGCAGGTTTAGGGGTCAGACTTGCCCATGTAGCGAGCATGCGTCGTGCTCTGTATATGCAAAGCATGGTCTCCCCTGACTTGGGTTGTGTTTTCACGTGCACTAAACTTTTGCAGTGGAGATCCTGGGTTCTCACTTCAGCTTTCCATCAGTTTTTGTCTCTGGAAGTTCAATTTCTGCTACAGCTTCTCAGATTTTCTCCTGTTCAATGGGGGAGACCAAACCAGAAAAGGATGCTGCTGGCGACCGGGAAGGCATGAATGCTGTCAATACCTTCTGTCTGGAGACAGCTCAGGTCTTCACGGAAAGCTCTTGGAAATGTGTATGCTGAGCAGAAGGGAGTGATGTGAAGGGAGTGGAAGGGGAAGAGAAAAGGCATCCAGCAACATGAGAAATAGCCAGCATCCTTTTTACTGGAGCGTCCAGTTTGGGAAAGTGAGAGCCACTGAGCTTCATTCAGTTCTGATGGTGAGAGATGTCCCAGTGTCTTTCTGTGCTGTACCCCTGTTTGTCCTGGTTTCAGCCAGGACGGAGC
>KL270729.1:6953-29986 GCA_000699545.1 Podiceps cristatus
GGCAGACAAGAGCCATGACGGCAGCTGGTTGTCAGACCCCTGATGACCTACCACTTCTCATGCAGGACTGCAAGACACTCTTTTGGATTGGCTGCCCTAGACCAAGGTCATGACATTATGTCCAGTCTGTGGAGTCATGGAGATGTGCTAATACAACCGCTGAAGTCTGATCTCATCGAAACCTGAACTGCAGCACTCCAAAGTTGGATGAAACAACATCTGAAAATACCAACTTCTTTGTCAATGGTCCTTGAACTGGTGCAGTTATGCTCCAAATAGCTCAGGGCATATGCTTTCCTTACTTTGCTTGCCACTTTTGAAAGATGTAGACTAAATCCAAAACGCGACAGAAACATTAAGGAGACACATTGCTACTAGGAAGATTGCTAGTGGTCAGGTCAGAGCAGTGTCTGCAACATGAGCTGTCAATGCTATTACCCTGCTAAACTGTGAGAGAAACACATCAGCAGCTGCTCCTTTTCTGTCCCCAAACTCACTAATTTCCCACTCCAGGAAGAGGAGACCATCTGATCGCTAATAGCGCCCAAAATCTTTTGCAATGTAAGCATCCAACCATTCAGCAGCAGGCTGAGGCCAGGGGCTTATTTCAGATAAGCTAAACATTATTGCAGCATAATCTGATTAAAATGAGCATGCTCTAGTAACATCTATACTGTATTATAGAAATTTTTTTTAAAGACATAGCACTTCAATTCTGTGTTATGCCAAAGCAAATGGGAATCATTATTTGATTAAAGGCGGCAGAAATGAAACAGAAATAATCAGCAGGCCATGGCAGAGCCAAAAATGGAGGCCAGGTTTCTCAAGTGTGTTTTATGTTGGGCTGCACTGCCTACAGGTGAAGGATTAATGATATCATAATGCCAATTTTCTAAGCCAATAATGCCCTTTGTGGCCCTTAACCATTGGGGTTACTATCAAGAAAAGTGCATTTGTCATAACTGTTCCAGTCATTCTTTTATTAAACTTTACAGCATGCTAGCATATTTCCGACAAAATAAATAAATAAATAAATAAAAAATTATAACCTTCTTTGCAAGGGAACAGTTAAAAAAAAAAAAAAAAAAAATCCAGTTTTCAGTTTTACCCATCTATTGTTACCAACCAATTCTGTCCCAGTGACACTTCACTGCAGTTCCAGGTTCTTCCATTGCTTTCTACTATATACTGCAGCAAAAATGCCCACTATTGTCATTTTGGTACAGTAACCAGGTTCAGTATCATTCAGAATTCATTAGAAATTACCTGCAATTACCTTTGCAGGATGCTGTCTAGCTAGTGGCAAATGAAGCCAATTCCCAGCAGAGGGGTGAAGCGGTATCTCCCAGCACATGCAGCACAGCACCCCCCACACTCACAGGGAGTTTGCGGTAAGATGCCCAAAGCCAAACAGGTCCAAAATGCAATTTTTTGTAGGCTGAGGGGTTTCTTTTGAAACCTCCTGTGTTCCACAAACTTATGTTCCCAAAACACAGACAGCATCAATTTCACCACGGAGTAGCAGGTCCTGTTTCACCATTTCTAAAATGCTCTTTACTTCTCTTGCCCCCAAGATGTTGAGAAACTTTCTGGAAGCGGTGCAGCTACAAAGTAACAAACCATATTTTTATGCATATATATTTATATATCCATCCCAACTAAATTCTCTGTGTCTCACCAGTTTCTGTATTATGTTTGCTTCCTAAGCAGTAATTTCCTCTGCCTTTATGCACTTTCACTGCCCAGTAAGAGGAAATTAGGTAACATGTCATTTTACCCTAAGCACAGAGTTTTGGAGAAGCTGCTAGTGCACCCATACACACTCCCTCCTCACTCCTAGGTTATGGACAGAGACTGAGATCAAAGCTGTGCTATTCCTGCACACTTGTACAGCACTCTCCTGAGCTGAATCAATTCTTACACCACAAACGCCAGCACTGGGTGAGGGTGAATTGAAGAGTCAAAAGCAATCTAGGTTTTCTTTTCCTTAAGCTCTAAGAAAAAGAATTAGTCTCCTGTAATATTCCTCTAGCATTTCAAGTGCCACGAGCTTCTCTCCCTTTCCTTTGCTTCATTTAGAATTCACATTTGTCTTACACTGTGGTTACACTAGACCTTAATGCCTATCTCCTGTGCAAGATTAATGCATGCCCTGTAAACACAAGTCTCAAACTGGTTAAAGAGGAAATTTTTGAGACCTTTCTTCATCTTCCTGCTCTTGACTCAGTCTTAAGGTGCCATTTAGAAGCATTGATTGTGACTTACAAGTAAGTACTCAGTGGTATTTAGCTCACAATTTCCCCTTATACTCGATGATCAATTGATGTATTTATTTATTTTTAACCTTGGGAAACCTTTTCCCATTTGATTGCTCCCTGCAGATGAGCATCTGCCTGGCCTGTTACTCTGACCCCATAGCAAAACTGGTTCGGTTTCCTGCTTCTTAGCACTGCCAGCATGTGTCCACCAGACCAAATGATTACACTTCTTTCTAATGCAACTGTTAGTTCTCAGCTGTCAGAACAGTCTATGCAAAGTCATTTGAAGACATTTGGAACTTAAGGGCTTGAACCCTTCACTCCATGGCTTCTACCACAGGTTTCACATCTATAAGGAGACATTGATCATGGCCAGCAGGTTGAGGGAGGTGATTCTGCCCCTCTACTCTGCTCTTGTGAGACCCCACCTGGAGTGCTGCGTCCAGCTCTGGAGCCCTCAGCACCAGAAGGACATGGAGCTGTTGGAGCGTGTCCAGAGGAGGCTACAAGAATGATCCGAGGGCTGGAGCCCCTCTGCTGTGAGGACAGGCTGAGAGAGTTGGGCTTGTTCAGCCTGGAGAAGAGAAGGCTGCGGGGAGACCTGATTGCGGCCTTCCAGTACATAAAGGGGGCCTGTAGGAAAGAGGGGGAAAATCTGTTCACTAGGGACAGCAGTGACAGGACAAGGAAGGGGTAATGGCTTCAAGCTGAAACAGGGTAGGTTTAGGCTGGATATAAGGAAAAAATTCTTTACGATGAGGGTGGTGAAGCACTGGAAGGGGTTGCCCAGAGAGGTGGTGGAGGCCCCATCCCTGGAAACATTCAAGCCCAGGTTGGACGGGGCTCTGAGCAAACCTGGTCTAGGTAATGGTGTCCCTGCTCACTGCAGGGGGTTGGACTAGATGACTGCTAGAGGTCCCTTCCAACACAAAACATTCTATCATTCTATGATTCTATGATGATACCAGCACCCCAAGGTCTACGGTTTTGACAAAAGGTCACGTTTTTCTGCTAGGACAACTCTTTATTCTTGTATTTTCTGTCTTGTTTTGGTATCTGTGGAGTAAATGAATGGAATCATTAATTCAGATTTCTTCACTTTGGTGTAAACTTCCTGAAGACTGCAGTTGCCTGCTTTCTCTCCGCCTCCTTTAGGATTCCCAAGTGATAGAAAATTGCAGTCTTGTCCCTCCTTATACAAGTTTTAGTCTGTTTCTTCCATCAAGGTTACATCACTTGCAGATTGTGCAGAGCACAAATACCGAATCTAATTGAGAGCAACAATGCCATCCCATTAATGTTTAAGGACTTTTAACAACGATGAGAGAAGGCATTCCAGGCTTACCTTAAGTGTGTATAGTCACTAAAATGACACCGCCAAGGATTGTTTTCTTGTTTTTCTTTTATGCTTTTGCTCAGAGGGCTTGCATGCCTATCACAATGCTTTGCCAGCACTGTCCTTTTGTAGCATATCCTCCTGCCTCCTGAAGCCTGTGGAGCTATGGCAGCCTCCCCTTTGATGCTCCATTTGTTTTCCATGCAATCCACTCCGCCTGATGGTCTGTCCTATGCTCTTCCTCCATGTGAAACCTGTGCATCCTCCTGCAAGTAGTTATTCTACTTTAGACTTCAGCCAGTTCAGGAGGATGGAAACATGGCTGAAAGGAGTAACTCAGCCTGTGGTAGAGAGATTTTGTTCTAAGGAGTCCCCTTGACAGGGACTGGGATCACAGTTACTCAAATCCCTGGCATTGGTTACAGATGTGACTGCCAGGTTATGCTGCCACTTTATCAAGCTGGTCCCTAGTGAGCCCTCCATCCCTCCACATTATTTGGCAAACATGCTATTCCCTGTAGGTCCTGCTCTGCCACCTTTAAGAATATCTGCTGTTTCTGCAGTGCTTTTTTTCCCCACGTACAGATATATCTTCTTCTAGCTCCTTTATTCCCCACTTGCTGGTCTGCTAATCATTGTGTCTATACAGATTTTCTTGATACTCCTTCTAACTCTCTTCCCTGACAAAATCATTACAGAAAAAGCGCTATATATACACACACGGGCTCTCTCAAACACACCCCACTCCCAGTACTCCTGGGGCTCCCTGAGATCAAAGACTTTTGGACCCAGTCACCCGCCCCTCTAGAAATAAAATCCATGAGGGGGTGGTAAGTAGGCAGCCACCCTGGGCATCCTCCCTTTCCTTCCTGATGGGTCTACAAAATGTCTCACCTGCAAAGAGCTCTGCCAAGGTACCCATGTTGCAGCACCAGCAAAGCCGCAGGGCCTCCCCTGCCTGTCCTCCACCAAGGCAGCACCACTGGGAACGAGCACTTATAGCATATACTCATTCTTCATTACTTTTCCATGGAACCTGGACTATAAAAAGTGCCGTGTTATGCCAGTTCTGACTCTGTGTTACAGTTTTGTTTACACACAGGTGAAATGAAATTGTTATAGACATGTGTTCTTCTGGCTTCCAATCAGGATATTTCATTCTATTCCTTTAGGAATTGTAAAAGGATCATTATTACAAAATGATATATATCAAATCATGGCTAATATCTAGCTGTCCAAAGCAACAAAAACAAGATGATCATTACAGAAAGAAAAAAAAATAATTAAATATCTGAAAAGAGGAATGATACTTACTTAGTAAAGCATGTATGAGGCAGAAAAATTCTTTTGCACTTACAAATTTTCAGGCCAAGAACTTCTGTTTGAATTCAAAACTGTTTTTTTTTTTTTCTTTGCTATGCCTCCTATGACAGCGGGGATGGTGGTGACCAGGGGAACGGCCAGAGGCAGTGCTTGCGGCTTGGTTTTGTGGTGTATGTATCCTGCTAACAACGTCTTCACCCAGTGTGATATAATCGACTATTTGTGGTAGCTTCCTCATCTATTTTTATGTGCAAATTAAATGTTTGATTCCATTTTTAACTTTACAATAGATCACCAACAATAAGAGAGCGAGAAAATACCATAAGATAATGATCTATGTACAGTACAGTCATCTGGTTCAGCTGACCATATTGTATGTAAACCTAGCTAAGATTTCAATGTGTTTCCTTATCACAACTGTGCAGACAGTTTGCCAAAGGCTACTTTAGTTTCAAATACAGAACCATACACTTCTGCCACATTTATGAGAAGTATTCTTGTCATAATGCATCTCTACATTTATATTTAGCACCACAAACTGTAGAAAATAATTACAGAAAAAATTTTAATCCTGCATTTCTGCTTGAAATCCCACCTCTACAACGGAAATAGTTCCTTGACAAGGGAAAGGGAAGGTGGATGTCTTCGATATTCTCTACTCTCCTATTTTTAGCTCTGTAAAATGATTTCTTGTGGGGTTATGGTTGGGAAGATGTGGGTACAACTCAAACAGCAGATAGTCAGTGGTTGAAAAATAAGATGAAATAAAATTAGGGATTTCTATAACAAATAAAACCTGTATTCTGCTAAATATCTCTTCCCTGTTGGGAAGCCTAATGATCCTAACCCATGGCATTGTAACTAGAACTTCTGAGGGTTTTTTCCAACTCACTTTATTTATATCTACACTAGCTGAATGGCAGTACTTCAGGATAAATCTCAGGCTCACTGCCATGAGTGGATTAACTTTTCTAATTACTGATCAATTTTTCTTTCAGCTCATTTCTCATTCTAGTAGCCAGTGATTTCCCTAATTCACACAATATGGCCTTTAAATGTCAAATCATAAGTACTTGGAAAAAAAAGGCGTTTGATAAATCTGAAAGCTATCCATAAAAACACCGGGCAGAAAATGAGCCCAAACTGCCCTCCTCCCCTTCCATTGCAGGAAACAAGCCACGAGGACCCATGTTCGAGATACACATTTTTCATAATAAAACCACCCAGGAGAGATACATCAAAATGGGCTTCCAAAATACAGGAAAAGGAACTGCAGGCCCTAAAGCCACCACAGTGAGCTGCTGCTTCATTGCAGCTTTATCCCCCTCCCCTCCTTGGCTACAGGGGGATTTCCTGGAGAGCAGGTGCCGGCCCCAGAGGCATGCACCCTCTCCTAACTTAGGAGGCCACCAACATGTGGCAGGGTGGCTCCCTCCCACTTGGAAAGGGCAGACAGCTGCCTAGTGACAACACACTTCAGATTTTATAATTTCTTTCAAATGAATAGCTTGCATATGCATAATCAGGTATTCCAGTTCTGATATGCATGATGATTAGGATTAATCACTTGGCTGATGAATTGGGCCAAGCGAGAGCTTGCCCCGTAGTAAAGCTACACGCAAGAGCTGGCTCTATTCTTTACTGCTGTTCTCCAAATTCAGTTAAGATGTCGCATACACCCTTGGAGCTAGGGATTATAAGCAAAGTTCACATTGTTCCGCAGCAGTGAGCTGGACGAGAAAAAGCAGAGTCTCTCCACCACCATGTGTGGTGCAACACAGGCCCTTGATTATCACAGCCATTTAGGTATGAAGCTGGAGGGCACTGCGTTCACCTGAGCAGCTGTACAAGCTGCAGTCATCTCTGTGGCCAGAAAGGACTGAAGAAATAAATACTCTCCTTTTCATTCAGCTTTGGTTATAGTCCAGTGAACTGATTTAAAAGTTGGAATACTTTGGTAGCCATAAATGGGTACCCTACAAACACAATGCAATTATCCTTCCAAGTTTTATTTTGTGTGGACATAATTAAGTTTTTCCTGGGATAGCCAAGTAGAGCATCTTCTCCAGCATCTTACTCTTCTGACCTGATTTACATGAAATGCTGTGAAGGGTGAAAAAAAAAAAAACCAACAAGCCAAATCCCCAAAAAACACTAAACAAAAGAAACACACACACCCTCCCAAAAAAAACCACAAAAAAACACCCCACAACCACCACACACAAAACACAAAAAAACACAACCTCCAAAAGAAAAATCCCAAAATAGAAACCCCCAAACTTCCATCATGAAGAACACAGACAACTTTATCTTTGTTAAGTTCAACATGTAACACAGGCCTTCCTTAATACTAAAACAAAAAACTAAAATGAAACAAAGCATATCTCTGCAACTCAACAAATAAAGCACACACTGTGCATTTTGAAAGGCTACACTGAACATCCACAAGCATTACCAAAAATCATTGTCTCAGAAGACTAAATTTTCAGTAGAAAACCCATTATGTCAGAAATGTTTTAAACCTACATTAGAGTACTGACAAGATGTAGTAGCTCCTGTTATTTCTTAGACATTTTCCAAGGTTTTTGTCCGTACTCATTATATATCAGGTTATTCAAACTTGATTCTTGCATTTTTGCTTTGTCAGTGTAAGTGGTGGGGGTTTTTTTATTATATTAATGATCACTGTCTGGTGATTTATTTCAGAACTATGATTTCCTTTTATGATTAAAATTTAATTAGCATTTTCTGAGAACCATAAGGTCATTTTGATGGTTTGTGTTTTCTTTAAAAATTGTAAGGAGAGATGAAAGATACGAAAAGACATCTGGTTAAAATCAACCATGCAGCACTGTAAGCAAAAGAACAGCTCACCTTAAGGAAAATGAAATTGCCATATACAAACTTGCACTTAAGGTTGTTAAACAGGGCTTCCTTTAGGAAGTAAAGAACAAAATAAAGAATAGGAAAACAACTACATGGGGGGAAAAAAGCAGTTGCAGTCCTTCTTCCTGGCATGCAGAGAGGCTATCAGAAAAGATTAAAAGCAGGACTGCTGTGGCTGTGTGGCAGCTGTTCTAGACATGATGGCAGTTGTCCTGTTCACATTTTGGTAGCTCTCAGGAGCACAACCAGCTTTATTGGGGGGGCGTGGGGGAGAGAGTTTTAAAATGCATATACATACACACACATATATACTGCCAGCATGCCTAGTTATTCACACAGCTGCACCAGTCCTGGTTTTAATCTATTTGGATAGCCTCTTTGCATGCAGGGAAGAAGTAACAGCTATCCTGTGATTTAAGAGTGCCGTAAGTTATTAGCTCCAGTAAAACTCCCCACTGGTCAGTGGAGAAATAGTTTGCTCAGCTTCTTTCCATATGGATAACACCAGAGTACCTGGATTCTGCCCCCACCATCTCTCTCAGCAAGCCTCCAATGCAAGAAAAGGCAGGAGGGGCACAGCAGGATCACAGGAAGGTGTGCAGAGAGCATCTGCCCTTCCCACCCTGCAGCCTTGCTCTTGCACACCCGGGCAGTACTGCCTGGGCAGCTCTCCACCGCTGAGAGAGCTGGATGTCCCTGCAAAGCAGATGCTAAATATGTTGCTGCAAAGAATCAATACCCTGAGAGGTTAAAAGGATAGAAAAATCACTGCTTAGAGCCAGTAAGACATTAGGTCCAAACTCAATTTATTTTTGAAATTAGATTTCTCAAATCCAGCAAGTCTGCATTTTGGCCAGCTTTTACACCCTGGCCTTTTCTTTTCACCTGTAGACTCTATCTTACAGAAGCCAGCCAAGAAAAGCAGCAGACAACAATGCTGCTACTTCAGTTTATAAGCATTATAGTTTCCAATAACTGATTTATTGATCACAGAAGTGGTAAATGTCTGTCTATCCTTGAGAAGAATGAACAACAACACAGAAATCCTCACAAAATGATTAATGAGGTAATACAGTCATCTAGCTAAAGCTACAGGAGCTCAGAATATTTACATGCAGTCACAAGATGAATGTACCCTTCTTTATGAGACTCTTTTAGCTTGGCTGTAACATTGCGACCTGTGAATCCCAACTTTGATAAATTAACATCCAGATCACAATCCACAGCAAAACAGATCTGAAACAGCAGCACGGGCCCAGGTCCTGAAAATAAATCAGCCCAGTTTCTTGGGCTTCGGGAGCCAATACATACTAGGCAGAAATCCTGCCATTTGTAAATGACTCTTGAGTTAAATATAGCATATGCCATTGCCTGACACCCCAAGAGCTATTCACACGTCTAGGTAAAGCACTACTATTTACACTCTGCAGCATTTTACAGATACTTTTCTTGCATGAAATTGCAAAAGTCACAAGGCATATGAAGAACAGAAGATATATATATACAAATTACAGATTTATCTTTCAGTATAGACAAAGCACTCCGGGGAAATTTCCTCCTCAGCAGAAGAGCAAGGTAATTTCACTCATAATACAGAACGTGAAGACAGAAGGGCTCTGAGCCCTCCTTTCCTCAAAAGCAGCACAACAGCACAGTGCAGAGGAGGGAGGCATTGCCTCTGCCTCACTGCTGCCTCAGCTGCCGGAACTCCTGAAGGAGCTCCAATTTCCCCTTCATAACATAAAATGAGTAACTCAAAGGACCTGAACAGAGAATCTGCAGTAACGTCCTCCTGCTTTACCCCCAACACTTCAGCTTGCACGAAAGCTTAAGAAAAGCATATGTTTCCCTAGTTATTTTTGCATTCTTTCATTTTCAGGTCCCTTCCCATGTTTGTACCTTTATGATTTTGTCCCTTTTCTGTTTCCACACATGCTGATCATGTGTTAAATGGAACCTTTCTAATTTTTTCAAGGTCATAATATAATCTGATTCTTCAGTCAAAAAAGAAGATGACCGAACCTGACCTCATTTGGTTCTAACACACCATCCTCCTAGTCTGACTCACCATGATCAAGTCCTTGGATAGCTCTTCACAAAACCATCTGCAGCAAGATACCAGCTAATACGAATAATGCAATCGAATCCTTTATTGCTGAATGGTGGAAGGTGACAACATTTTCCCTTTTCTCAGGATTTATGTCAGCATATTGCATCACTGAAATATACTCACAGATACTTTGACTTCAAGGCATTCCTTATTCTCCCAGTCCTGAGGTGTTTTCTAGGGTTTCTGGCTGGTTTGGGGGCAGGGAGCAGGAAGGGTTCTTTTCATTTTGTGGTGTTTTGTTGGTGGGTTATTTGGGAGGGAGATTGGGGTTGGGGTGGAGGGTTTTTTGTTTTGTTTTTTGTGTTGCTACAACCCCTAACGTCTGAACAAATGTAGCTGTTGATGAACTAATAAAAAAATAAGGAACTTACATAAAAGTGACATTACTACTAAATAAAACTTTCTCCTTCACAAATGAAACCTTTTCATGATAGTCCATCAGCGTAGCATACGGATATTCTATATTTCTTCAAGCCCCTCTTACTTAATCTTTGGTCAGGCAGAACTACCTCCCAGGATTTGACATTTGTACTAAGGGATGGTAGCATCTTACTTATTTCACTTTAAAATAATAGTCCTTTGTTCCATTTGCTGCTTATGCAATGTAAAATTCATCAAATACACACAGTGTCACATTGTTTAGTGTTCTCTGTAATTGTACATTTTGCTACCTCAGCATCTCCAGTAAAAACATGTTCCTTAAATCATATTTATATGTATGAGTTACAGTGCAATGAAGAAGGAAAGTGTTGGTACTTTAAAAATTATCTTTAGAACTTTGTTGGAAAGGATGCAGATACACAGAGTGTAACATTTCTACATACCTCTACAATTCAGTAACGTAGCTGGGCCATAAATTAATTCCTAATGGTATTTTGCAAAATTGAAAAAAAGACAGTTCCATTACTACAGACCATAACCTAAATCTCTTGATACAAAATGACTTCTCATTCAGTTATAAAGAACTGAAAGACAAAAGTTAAGTTTTAAAATGGGAATATATTTGGAAGACATCCCATTAAAACAGTAGCATTGATACTGCTGAAAGGAATCAACTTGACAAACCTTTCCACAGACAAGCAGTGGTACCTATGTATCTGGTCTCTGAAATTTTACTAATGGTAAATACCATTACATTTTGTAATTTAAAATATATTTGTACCAAGATATGAAGCACTGCATAAACCAGATTAGCATAAGAGGGTTACTCCATATATATCCTTTACTGGAATTTAAAGGTAGCATATACAATATATTACAGGATCACAGGATCACAGGATTTCTAGGTTGGAAGAGACCTCAAGATCATCGAGTCCAACCTCTAACCTAACACTAACAGTCCCCACTAAACCATATCCCTAAGCTCTACATCTAAATGTCTTTTAAAGACCTCCAGGGATGGTGACTCCACCACCTCCCTGGGCGAGATATGAAAGTGTGGGCTTGAGATTTCACCAAATTACCGCAACCATTAATCTACCTCTTTTGCACTTTTTGACATTAGATATAAACATACTTATTGAGGAAAAGGAGGCAGGGTAGGGGAAGAAACTATGCAGAGAGCACTTGCATTCATATTTGTACGGCCTTTCCTCCCAGAAGTAGTGCACTGACTGCTGAGAGCTAATCGTTAATGGGCAACTGCCAATATTTTCAACATGTCTATAGATTTTAGAGCCAAGCTTGAAACTCCTTGGGTCTGGTCAAAGGTTTTAAATTTCCATAGATCAATTAGAACCAAATATAGTATTTAGTGATACTCAACTTCAGGAAGGCAGTTTACATAAAAATTAGGGAACTTATTATAAAGCAGCTAAAAATGACATTTTAGAGATCTGAAAGGTGAGAGATGGTGGTGAAGACTGCTGAAGGGCAGGATGGTGGAGTCACTGGGCCACTGCAGACTGCTCATTGAGAGGAGCTGGAGAACAAGCAGAAGGAAGCCAGAGTAGCTGAACAGCACTGTGAGGGATTATTAGAAGCCAGATGACAGACTCAAAAAGCTGAAATGGTGTCCAAATGAAGAAAATACAGAAAATTCTAATCTCTGGTACATTAAATGCAAAACCACAGTGAGACAGGTAAAAACTCAGCTAAGCAAAAAGGAATCAAAACTAATACTAAATCCTTCTTCAGAAGGAGCACCAAAGTCTTATGAAGGCCAACCAATGACCAGGGCACCAAGAGCACTCAGAGGACCGGGCTGCCCCAGGGAAGCTGACCAATTTCTTTGCATTAATGTACACTGTGGAAGAAACTGGAGAGATCTGCCTGGAATTGAAGCAACTGCAGATCAGATGTAGAATAAGTGGACAAAACGAACAACAAAACCAGTGGCAGGAAAAGGTATTCACCTAAGTATTTAGGTGAAGCAGAAAATCTGGTTTGCTAAGTAGCCCACTTGCTTTAATCACCTTGGTATGTACCAGAAGGTGGGAGGTGTCTGTACTAGACATAGAGGATGGGGTAGAACCAAGGAAATTATAAGTCTAATATCTGAATTGAGAAAATTAGTAGAAACCATGATACAGGTTAGAACCAAGGAGGTCTTGGGTCTGCACGTAGTGGGTAAAAAAGTTGTAGTACTTGCTAAGAAAATAGTTGGTAGATTTTAAAATCTTATGAAGACTCAAGTTTATGGAAATACATATTTGCTTGCTATGTTTTTACTCTTCCTTGCACATCTACTTACAGCCACTGTTACAGATGGGACACGGAGCAAAATAAATCTTGTTTTGACCTGCTAGGGACTAGCTTTTCTTCTAGCATTCAAAGAGCTGAGCTGACAATGAGATGTACAAGTCTAATCCAGAAAGCACAGGTGACACCCAGAGCTTCCTTTGGCGGTACTTACTGGTAGGTTCTCAGTGATGTGCTGAGCCCTCGTGTTCAACATGGGACTGAAACAACAGGTAGCCAGCCGTCTTTCCAGCATTGGCCCTAAATCACACCGATCTACATTTAACCTGACAAGGCATAAAAAAATCCCAGCCCTGGTATTTACACATAAATGAAGCTCCAAGTTTATTTCTCGCTCTCCCCTTTTAAAGGAAGACCTGTTAAAACATTTTGGACCTTAGCATATTGAACCAAATCTTGGGCGGGAGGGGTGGGGGGGTGGGAAGGGCACTGTCATTACATTTTTAAAATAAACTTTCATTTCAAAATGCAGA
Source organism: Podiceps cristatus (assembly GCA_000699545.1). Taxonomy (NCBI): domain Eukaryota; kingdom Metazoa; phylum Chordata; class Aves; order Podicipediformes; family Podicipedidae; genus Podiceps; species Podiceps cristatus. Next base: position 20,040 of record KL270729.1, read on the forward strand.
GTGTGAAAACCTGGCTACTCATTAGAATGCAATTTGTATGCAAATAAGGAAAAGGGATAAGATCCTTAAACTAGTATTCACAATTGGAGTTAGGAAGGTCATCATAATTCCAATTAAAATACAAAGATCATGAACACAAATAAACTATTTCTGTATATTAGTAGTCTTTTTATTTAGGAAGTCTTTATTAATAAAAATGAAGGCAAGTAATAATTGAACACCGAACTGGCCATAAAGCAAAGAAACAAACTTAAAGCTAAAGAAATCAGCTCACTGCTCCTGTGACGTTAATGAGAAGTTATACCCTCTCTCAACAGGCTGGGTCTCACACTGCCTGGACAGCTGGGGGGTGGGGGTGTTTGTTTTGGAGGGTTTGAGGGGGGGGCACAGACAGGAGTAAAGTGGTGAGGTTATAAACAAATTGTTCTATTTTTCTATGTCAACTCTAGCCTATTTAAAAATTGTTTAAAAGACTGTTTATGCCCCAGACCTTCAGCTGGAATAGCCATTTGTAGAATTCAGTCACAGTAAGAATCAAGGTAAACCAGGTCCCATTTTATGGAACACTTTGCCTTTTCCAGGGTGACATTACTATGTTTGCAGGGAATGGTCCCCCCCATCTAATATTTTCCATGCTTACACAAAATTAGTGCCAGTTCAGGATCAGGAAAGAGGAATTAGAAGGCACAGGATAAGCGTTATTCATTGCTCTGGTGCAGAATAGAAAGGAGGTTGACTCCTTGCCTTGAATTCTTAACTATTTACAGAAAGATAGGCTTTCTCTCTTTCAAAGATATTATTAACTAAAGTAATCAAAGATTACACATAATGATTTACATCATGAATTACACATAATTATATTTTAAAAGTTTCTAGGTGAAATGCAGAATCAAGCTCAAGGCCAAAAAAACCTAAAAAATAAAAATCAGAAAGCTCAAAATTAGAAACAGTTACATCCTTCTAGTTAGTAAAGATTCACATTCCATACACGATCGCTTTCTCCCAGGCCATGTACCTGATCGCGTAAAAGCAGATCAGACAGTGACAACAGCATGGCTGCATCACACCAGGGAAATAATCACTGTTGATTGTGGTGAACAACTTGATGATAAAGAGTAGTCTAAAGCTTTTAATTAAAAATTAATTGTCAATGTTATTCTATCCCCATCAGCAGTTACCTCTGCTACATTTCTTTAGCTTTCATTTCAAATAAGGCAGGAGCAGAAACAGTAAGTGTTTCACATGGGAAGTATCAAAGTGCAAAGACTAAAGAAAATGCTGCACCCAAAGGAAAAGGGAGTTATATAGAATTTAAAGTGAGTTAAATTTTGTAAAAAAGAGGGAAAAACAACAAAGGAAAGCAAAATATATTACTATACAATAGTGACTAGAACTGCTTTTAAAACAGTAACAAGAGAAAAACCTAAAAAGGAACAAAAATCTCAGAAATCACTTAGCTCCAGAGTTAGCTCAGTTGATGCTATAAACCATAAATAAACATATATGCATACACACACAGAGATATAAACCAAACATATGTAGAAGGCAATCTAGGAAGGTCTTATCAGAATTATTCTTAATCAAAATAAGAATAACATTACCTCCTGCAGGAAGGCAGGAGATCCAACAACGCATATCTCAGTGTCAGAAAATTGGCAAAAATGTTCCTTTTAATTTAAAAACCCTTGACATTGAAATTAAAAAGATTTTTTTTAAATTTATTCTATTTTTCAGACGCATCAACAGCAAATCTATCACAATGCCATAGAATACATCCTGGGATCTCCAGGCACTTCATAAAAATGCACAGTTGATTAACCCCTCGATACAGGCGGTAAAGCAGGCTCTCACTTACTAGGCAAGGAAATTGATATAGAAGAAGGGATAGGGCAGACTTTATGTTTGAATACCTAAGTGACTTCATACGTCATTAACCCCAGCGACTCGCATCATCGGCAGCAAGGGCTGCTCAGGACCTCTGTGGAGCCCAGGTGCATCAGGGCTGGTCCCGGCATGCTCACAAGGGAAGCTGTGGTTTAAAAGACCACTTCAAGGTTACATAAATCTGGCTTCCAGGTCTGCTTTAGTCACAAGACCCATCCTGCTACACTATTTGGAATATAAATGAAATATACGTCAAATATCCTAATGGTTTTACTGGCTGTCTTGCCAAATACATTTGATGGTCAGGAAGTCCTGAGGGGGACTTTTTTATTTTCTGTATAATGGAGATGAATAAAAACCTGATCTTTATATTAGGAGTTCTCTTAATATAAGGATTGCTGGGGTGGCCCTACATAGAAGAAGCTATGAAGAATGGTTACTAACAGGACTAAGTAAGTAAAGAAAATATTTGGGGGAAAAATCTATAAACAGCAAAGCCTACATAAGGTACATTATTATCTACAGGCACCTGTTCTAAGAAGCGCTGTATATTTATCTCACAAAAAAGACCAGAGCATTCAGTTTTGTTTTTCAGAAACAGCAAATTTAAAGCTGCCCTACCAAATGTAGTAATGAAGAACTGTTTACTGCTTTCTTAAGTCCCAGTTTCGTATCCACAAAACTAATTTTTAATATAGCCCTGCATAAACAAAAATGAACTCTAAATTAACATCAATGGCTTTTTAAAGCGCTTCAGAGAAATCATTTTGGTGAACTGCTTTGCAGCCGCTAGAAGTATCAAAAATTAAAACATTACTTGTATTTTTTCTGTAGATGGAACATTTAGTTCTAGAAATATCATTTTGAAGACTACTTGTACTCTATGTGACCTTGTCTTTGAGACTTTACTGGCAGATAATTTTATGCCACCTAGCTAAGTCTTATTATATCATAATTATGCTGTCACATAGGATCTCAAATGAAATTAATGAAATACTATTAACCCAAGACAAGAGCTGTGGGAACCAGCAAAATTCTGCCTGTGAGCATTTGCTTTTACTATTAAGCCCCATCACTTAAACTCCTGTATCAGGTATCTAAATAAATAAATAAAATCAGGGAAATTAAGTTCAATATACAAATGTTTTGAATAAAATCTGTCTTCAGTTTCAGATTTTTCACTAAAACCTCATCGGCCCTCTATAGCCAAGAAAGAAATTAATTGAATCTGGTGGAAAAGATAAAAATAGAGAAGATAAATTAGGAAGAGAAAGAATGAAAGCACAGTACTGTCTGCCTGATTGGTCTCAGGGTAATAGGAGAAAAAAAATTACTCAAATACAATGAAGGTCTTCCTCGAGACTTACATAAATAAAAGCCATTAAATGCAATTACCTGGATAAACATGAGAGCACCAATATTGGTAGCCTGATTTGATCACTAACAAGAGGAAGATGCAGAAACTGTGAAGCAAGGATGATCTTTTCAGGACTCTGTTCCCATGAGTCAGAGCTGCTGTTATTTTGGCTCCTTTGAGTCTTCCCACTACTCACTCACAGACCAAAGTCTCAATATAAATACTAACACCCCATCATGTCTGCCTCACTGAGAAGTATCTTCATGTATTTTCATGTATTGATTGTAAAAAGATGTGAATAACCTGAGAAGTAAGAGCCACAAAGACCTTCTATGTAAACAAAATGGACATCTTTTATTATGTGAGCAATTAGTTTTGAGCAAAGGGAAGAGTAATGGCTTTTCCATCACATATCGCCACTAGATTCACACAAACCTCATTAAACACCTCCACACTCAGGGATCGAGAATAGTTAGAAAGTGGCTCAAACCACAGTGAAGGAACTACCTGGCTGGTAACAGGTGGCAGCCAACCGCATCACCCATATCCCCTGTGAATCAAACCCATGTCTGATGTCTTAGTCTCTCAGATGCTAGAGGACAGACAACCAAAGAGCACGTCATGGAAGAGATGGGCAAACAGCCACAGTGGCTCCCCCTTCCCAAAGAAGAAAAAAGGGAATAGCCCTATCAAGGGGGGCAGGGGCAATCATCAAGGCTACCACTGAGGACCTCTCAAGGTCAACAGCCTCTCTCTGCTACAATTAAGAGCCCGATACACATACTTTAAATCCAGTTGTACCAGATGTTAAATAGTAATGGATCTTTGCTCCAAGAAGATATCTGATTTTACACCCTAGGCTTTCCAAACATGGACCATATTTGTCCCTCATGTAATTGTTAATGGAAACAGATTAACTTCAACCAGTTAAATTTGATCAATTTAATAGCCATCTATATAAAAACCTAATATTAACCTTAACTGAAATTGGTTATGCTGGTTTGCAAAACCTGTTGATTCTGGACATCTCTTGCAGTGTGTCAGGTCCTGCTGTTTCTTTGGCAGGCAGTATTTTGACCCTTGGACAGGAACGCAGTTGTCAGCCTTTACATCACAGGCACTGTGTTCATAAATACACATCAACATGACGTGCAGAGATTCAGCCTCCGATTGTAATGCCAGCCAGTACCACTACCAGCCTTTTAATGCTGAGAGTTCCCATTCAATGTCTTTTTTTCACTTTATACCTACAGACGTATTTGCCAGACTGAATGCTTATTAACATGTATTTGACCACTGCACTAGGTCAGCAGCATTTGTTTTCACCAATGCAAGAAAGTGCATCAGAGTGGCCAGAGGTGATTACAAGTGCTTACATGTGCCCAGGAGTTAAACGTTTCTTGGGAAACACTTTGAAATAGAAAAGCTGTGTTCCTCTTTCACTCTGGCCTGAGCCCAAACACATAATGTGGCTCTCATTTCTTGTTTTATATGTATAGACATATGTATGCATATGTCTTTTTCAAGCCAGGTTAATAACTGCTGGTTATAACTGGTTAATAACATCAGGATTCAGAATACTTACTGTCCTGAGGCCATACGTCCTGACTTCAGCGAGTTCCAGAGGTACTCAGCACCTCACACAGGAATTCTGTAACCGGCTTCAAACATTATGCCTCAAGCTAGCCACATAATACACTTAACTTAGGACATAAGTGGCCCATTGAAGCAATAGTTTATCACATGTACATTGTATTTTTCACTTATAGCATTTTGATTTTTAACTCGAAATCTCAGGCCAGCTCCTGTCATCTGTGAGCATGAAGCTTTATCCATGCTGGAAAGAACTGCTGTGAGACCAGTGCACAGTATTTTGCTTTTTACAATGCTACAAAAACTTCCAGAGTAGAACACTAACAATTTTTACATGTTTTTTAGATACTTTTTGAACACTTATTTCATAATGCTTCTGTATGAAACAGACATTTTCAGAGCATCAAAACATTTGTTCTGCAAGTGCAGGAAAAAAATTCAGGTTGCAATACAACCTTCACTGTATAAATCCAGGTTTTGAAAATCCTGTTTAGGATATTCACGTCACCACCTAGAGAAATCTCTATAGCTTAGCCATTAAGTGTTCTCTAAGAGCTCTTGAAACAGGGTAAGATACTATGAAAAACTGCATATACCAAACCTGTATCTTTATATGGCAAGAATCAAAGGTTGGTTTTAGAACAACTCAGGACTAGCTGTTCCAAGAGACATGCAGCTTTTAATTCATATGAAGGGATAATCCAATTCTGTCTTAAATTCACACACATGGCCAACTGACTAAACCCTGCAGCTTTATCTTACCATAATGTAATGAAAAGCACACCACATTCAGACCAGTATATATATACTAAGTTTACTGAGCTGAGTATTTCTTAGTTTTCACGTTTTTATGCAGTGAGGTTTGTTTTATTCCAAGACAGATTAAAGTGACATCTAGAGTGAAACTAGGCTTAGATTCACCTTGCTTTATGCCAATTTTTAAACTGATTACCCTGAATACAGTTTGCATCTTTTAGTATTTTCATCGCAGTTCAGCAGAGGACAAGAGTTTTCTGTGATGGAGCCACATGTCCACAGCAGGACCCTCCTGCTCCTCCCTTCCCATCCACCTTTCTTTTTCATGCATTAATTCACCTATGGTAAAGACAGCAGTTTGTGATCTGAAATGCCTGGACAGAAGAAGAGAAGTCCTCTTAGAAAAACAAACCTTTTGTACCACACAGATACTGAAAGTGTCCCAGCACTGGTCTGGCATAGATGCAAATTAACAGAGATGGGTAACAATTGTCTCTAATGCAGTCCTCATCCAGCAATGATGCTGAGAAAAATTAATCCTTCATTGGTGGCACCTCTACATCACCATTATCCCATTTAACATTCATCTAGACAGGACTTCTTACAACCTCTCTTTGAACCCGCGGGAAAGGGGAAAGGGAAGAAAAGAAAAAGGTGCAGCACACTTGAGCCTCTCCCTTTTCAGCAAGTTGTAACGTGAAGAGGGTAAGTATCTTCAGCCCTGTTAAACAGTATGCATGCAGTTAGAAGGAAAAAAATAACATTGCATTGATCTACAGCTAAACTAATTTTAACATCTCAGAACCACACAACAGACTTTCGCCAGCTGGCAAAATAGTTGTATTCAAAGGCCTGTAAACTTACAGCCATCAGAAGATAAGAGATCTTCTAAAGCTATGAAAAGAGGACTTCAAAATCATACAGTCAAGACACACATACTTTTCCAGATTATCTTTGTGCTTAAACCTTTAAGTGCAGTTAGCAGCTCCTGTAAGGACCTGTCAAAGGAGTGTACTTGAAATCAAGTGAGTAAATGATAAACAGTTAAGCAGTAAGTGACCTCTTTTTTCTACCTTAAGATAGCAGTTTAGAAAACACAGTTAGCTAATATTTACTGATGTGAACTGCCATTATCCTAGCGGTTTGTAGGAAGATTACAAATTCATTTCTGTTACACCTGTTGCTTCTAAGATGTAAGTTTAAATATATAACATGACAGGCAGACTATATAAACACTGCAAGGTTTTGCTCTGTATTTTGAAGATAAAGTTCGTTTTATTTGTTGAATCTAATGAGATCTGGAAAATGTAGTCAGAAGTTAAAGTTTACTTGTGCAGTTGCTAAGCAACAGGCTTGCACAGAAGCTGACTGATCATTTCATATAGGGTTTTTCCTCCTAAACATCATGACATTTTCAGCAAATTACTCAGCTGAAGGTAAACCCCTTCTCATTTTCCTCTTCCAGTTTTGCATATCAAATTATTTAATGATATTTAGAATACATGAGAAAACATGATACAAACCAAATACATTATAAAAACCAAAGGGTTTTATTATTTCTGCTCTAAATATTTAAAAGAATCTGGCAGCTTTCCCAAGCATCAGCATCCATTTCAGCCGGCAGGGCACATTCCCAGGCAGCATCTAATAACAGGGCTCCTCTGAAGCCACTGATCTAGATTAAAGGGACACTCCCAGGTAACTCCGGAGGAAACCATAGCATAAAAATTTCCTGGCCTTTCAAAAGAGTGATTCACCCTTAGGGCACAGCTGCAAGGATTTTGGTTTTAAACATAAGACCTTCCACCATCCTAAGAGTCTGGCAGTGGTGTGCAAGAACTGCATTCAGCCACATGGTTGACTCTAGCAGGATAAAGCTCCCCTAACTTGAGAGGAGTATTCAATAGGGACAGTCAAAATGCTGCGCTGGATCAGGGATAAAGACACTCAGTCACAGAAGGACAGGGCCTGATTATTTTGCTTTACTCACCTACACAGCAAGAACCAACTGAAGAATATTTAGCTAAGTTAGTTTTGTCTGTGTCACCTGATGGTCCTGCTCTAAGCCACTGTACGTCACATAAAATGTTAGAACAAACTTTCTCTGCATCTTTAATGCCTTAACTCTGTCACTCCCTCAAAATAAAATAAGTTAGCTTAACTTTATTCCAGAATATTTACAAGTCTCAACTAAGAAGTTGCAGTTATTTGCATGCTGCTTTAAGGTGACTACAAATAAGCAGCCATGTAACATCAAATCAATCTTATTTCTTTCCTGGGAGGACCTCTCAGTTTGATGGTAACCAGGCTGCAGGACCCTCCCCCTGCTCCTCAATGCTATCCCAGCATCACGTTCTCATAAACGACAAAGGGACATTAAGTCCCGCTTAAGTCACACCTTTACCGTTAATGCTGCATTCAGAAGCAGCCACGTAGACTCCAGCTCTCAGACAGCATTACACTGTTCCATGGGACATCCCAAAGCAAAGCAGACAAAAACATTCAGCATCTCCAAAAGCCTACAGGACTGATATATTCCAGCAGTTTTCCAAAAACATGTAAATATATTATGTGTGTTTTCCCACACAAATTCACATTTCCTTTTGAAAGTGCAATATGCGAGCAGAGATATTTCTGTATCTAAATACAACAGTGTAAAGGGTAGAAAAAGCTTTCAAGAATAATGAAATTGGAAAACAGAAAACAAGAATTAAACCAAAGGCTCAACATGGTTTGATTCAATAAATTCCTTTCCATGTTTAGTCAATATTTTAACACAGAAATAGAGCCTAGTTTAATTTCTAAATGCAGAGCTGGCTCAGCTTGGCAAGAATTCAAAGTCTGTATCTAAATTTTGCAGCTAGCATCAATGGCTTTGGGAAGTAGGGAAAAGGATAACTACCATGAGATTGGCATCCACATTTTTTAGCCCTCCTTTGGTTGAAATTATTCCATCACTTAAAAAAAGAAAGAAATACAAAAACACCCCCCCAAAAAAAACCAAAAACAAAAAAAACCCCACACCTTCTTCAAGTAGCTTAATTTTGCAAGTATAATTGCATTTGGTTGTTGATACTAATTATCCCTTTCTGATTCCCTTGGTAATAAATAAATCTGCACCAAACTATCTTCTCCATTTTTACCCAATTTACAGACAGTTATGGATTTTTGTCAGATTATTTTAATGTTTTTTTTTCTCCTACAGTCTGTTTTGTCCTTCATCAGCTTGTGCTAGATTTCTGCACTCCTAATTTCTTCGAGAAAAGTCAACAGCCTGACGCAGAACCCACCTTTTCTCTCATTATATAATGAAAAGAAATGACAAGCCCTTTCTCTTTCAGCTCTAAGCAGCTGCAGGTAATAAGATGCATCAGTCCAATACCATTATGCCAAACAAATGACATCTGGCCACACTGCACTATAATTGCTGACTTTTCTATAATATTAAGTCTGGAAGTTTCACTCAAGATACTATTCACTTACTCAGAGCAGATAAAGATATTGCACAGTATTATACAGTAAGGCTAAATCATTCCAAAACCCACCTGTGCTCACTACTGTATGTATCTCCACCAAGGTAATCAGGTGATAAAAAGCAACAGGCAAAGCAACACAGCTAGGTCCTGATAGTGCTTTTCCACACCAACTACTACAATTAAACAACCACTTAGTAAGACAACAGTTGAATACTTACTTAGACACAGAAAAAAGTATTGTAAAGCAGTGGATGGCAGGATCATCATCCAGTTCTTGTACAGGACATTTACTAGAAATGCTACACTACTGATTACGATATATGGGTGTCACAGCTCACTTGCCAGCATGTAAGATGGACTTGAACCTACAGGAATATAAGAAGCCACTTTTCTTACTATAAATTAGAGTTAAAAGTTTAGGACAAAATATTAGCTTGTATACATCAACAGCAGGAAAAATAAATCGCATTTAAGAAGAAACTTTGTGTTTTTCTATTCAGGTCAAACCACTTCTACAGAACACACTTTCCCTTTACCCATGAAAAGACAGAGGGCTCCACACACACCCCCTCTCCCCCAACACCACTCAGGTTTTACATCCTGTGACTCATTTCAGGGCCACTGAAAAGAGCAATAGAAGTATGTGCCGGTCACAAAAGCTTGCTTAGGTTGTAGAGCCAAGGGATTTATGCAGGTGAGCAGGGCAGGCATCCCTCTGCATTGCAGAGACGGGAGGGGAGGATCACGGATCTGACAGGGGAGCACAGGTTTGCTTCAAATTCAATTTGCCCATTTTCACACTCTGTATCAGCAAAGATTTTCGGCGAAGCCACTGAGGTGAAGGGATCCAGAGTGGAGGATCGCGCCGGGGGACCCTTTCC
>KL270730.1:0-13887 GCA_000699545.1 Podiceps cristatus
CCCCCCAACAAATCCCAAAGCAGCTGAGGTTACACAACCAGCTTCATACTTAGTTTAAAATATGTCTCAATTTATAAGCCATCTGCAGCACTCACAATTAAATGAGAAGGCCACAAACAGGAAAACTCACAACAACAATAAATAATCAGGACTCAAACGAGCACTCTAGTTCGAGGCAAGAATCTGGGTTCATCAAAATGCTCTCTAAATGGTGCCAGCGCAATGAATGGGACAATCACAACGCAAACCACTCGTCTGGGGCAAATGGCCCACTTTCCAAAGTCAATGATACATTTTCTGGCTCAGGAAATCCCCAACCTGCAAATCGTTAAAGAATAGAAGTATTATTAGATACTCACCCTTTTCTTTACTCTTCCTTAGGTGTCTGCTTTGGCACCATTGCCAGAGAAGAGACGTGGGGGTAGGTGGGATTCTGGCCTGACCCTGTACAACCATTACTGGGGTCTCGGGCACAAAGCCATGGGTCTGAGAGCAAGGTATGGGGGGTGCTACAGAAAGAAAGAGGCAGAGGGTAGTTCAACGGATGCCCTCACTTTCCCCGCCAGATCCCTTTGTATCAAAATTTCCCTGAATTACTTCATTACATCCCTATTCATGCAGGAAGAAAAATGTTGATACGCTGGGAAGACTTGTTAATGAAAAAAAAGCAAATCAAAGAAATCAGATTCTCCATTTAGATCTGAATGTGACCAATTCAGAGACTGCCCTGGTATCATTCACAGAATAAAGCACTCCCCACGACATCTAAATGCATTACAGGACGCGGCCATGAGTGATACCACTGAGAAGAAATGCTGGACTCATAGAAATAGGAGCCCTCATCTTTGAGAACATAAAACCCAACACGTTTATATCCCATGATGAAAATTACAGGACAAGTGGCATTTATTTGTTTGTATAGTGAAGACTAGGCAACTTAAGTCTCTCAAGATTTCCACCAAAATATGTTGATTGCCTTTGGGATTTAGATTTGCAGAGGTTTTCGTGATTGCATTTCAAGGCACATTATGTGCTCTAGAGAGGCACTATAATTTCTTTATTTTTCTGAGGCCCCAGAAGGATTCCTAGATTTTTGAAATTAGAGATGGAAAGATCTCTCTCTCCCTCTGACGAATCCCCCACCAGGACAGGACTGCCTTCTAAAGCATACTGCCAAGGACTTGTGTTGTCTAGCTTGGAGTAACAAAGCTTATATCTGGAGTCAACTCTGAAATTTTAAAGGTTTCACTCTTATACACCAGTCGTCAACATGAACGGTCCTATAATCAGCTATTGTTCATTAATTCTAGCTTTTTTAAAACTGTCATCCCTTCCCACTATTCTAGGATAAACGCAGAATTTCAGAAATATTTGTAAAAGAAGCCACTATGATAAAGCTGGACAGACCTATGCTCAGTGGTACCTTATTTTATTAATAAATTCCTACTGAGGTCATTAGGGTTCTCTGTACAGTAAAATCAGCAGGCTTTGGCCCTCAGAGCTCTCATGCAAGAGGAATAAATCAGGAAGTACTGGAGCAGAATCAGTTCTTGTACTTTTGTCAATGTTTTTTCTTGTTATTATTTTCTTTCAAATCTCTCATGCTTGATTAAAGAAATTTCTCCTTGGTTTTCTGTTCTGTTTTTATTATGCTTGTAGATAAAAAGCTTTTGCACGGCAGGAAGAAGAGCAACAATTTGCCAACTCAAGCTGCATTTACCATCTGGTACCCAAGAACTTAGCAGACTGCCTGTTCCGTCAATGCAATAATATTATGTTGCTTTAATGACCCCGTGCTCCGATTTGAAGATAAGCAAGTTGGACTCAGATGACAGATAGGGACATTCACCTCCTGTAATAACCAGCATTTCCTCAGCTGTTGTCACCAATTACCACAACATTGATCACAGACTGATAACAAAAAGCAGTACAATTTCAGATAAATCAGCTTTCTCTGCTTTTTCCTTTGTGTGCCTTCTTTAATTGGGTTTAGATGGCTGCAGTGCCAGATGGATTCAAGCTGCTATGAGCAAGACGACTGAGTCCCATTCCCCTAGAGAAGGGGGAGGGAGGCAGTGGCCTGCTCACACCACTAAAGCCAAAATTTCCGAAGGAACCGGCAATTCTGAAGGCTCAGTGTTAGACTCCTTAAGTGAGACATATTTTCCAAAGGAATATGTTTGACATACTGCAATAAATGATAGTGTGATTTTTGAAATCTGGCTAGTCAATGATTGCCTCTGACATTAGACCTCCAGTACACCTGTACAGCAAATGAAATGAAACATGGATTTCCTAGGAAGAGCTCTACAGTCTGAAAACATTAGTTTGAAACGAAAGGAGTACAGCTTCTCACCCCCATGATGCCCAACTGGGGGATTTAATCAGCAGTGGCAAAGAGGAAAACTCAGTGATAACCCACGTAGTTCCCGTATCTTGGCATTCTTTGCTACCCATGTGCCCATGTCTGCTTCTGCCTCCAGTGGCTCTGATTTACTGGAAGCCACATCTTTCTCCTCTTCCAACCCCACAGTTACTCATCAGCTTTTGCTGCAGTGAACAGGGAGTATATTGAACACTGCGGTGTATTCAAAAATCAGCTTCTATTTTCAAGGGCAAGGATGACAAATTGAATGTGGAGCAACTGTTAGTTTTATGGATAAACTATGTGTCCGAAGTAGAGACAGAACAAACTGAGTGCAGACTACTACTATATCACCTGCCATGAAGTGATAACGGTGTCAACCACTAGCAGCTGGCTATTGATCTTCCCCATAGTCAGTACGAGCCTAAATAATGAAAACAAAGTATTTGGGGCTCATGCAGAAAGATATTAACACAGTGTTCCCTGCAAAGAAAGACTGGGATTTGCCAGAATTGTATGCAGAAGCATCGTCCTTTAATAGATAGAGTAAACCTGGGAGTAATCAAAGGAACATCATTTTTGGAGACTAAAAAAAAAAGCCTGTGAAGCCTTACTCCCTGCCAGGGCACATTACAAGTAAAAGTCCCTATCCCAGTCTCTGCATTTACCAAACGAGAGATCAGGCAGGAAAGATGGGCTGGTTTCCAGGCTGTTTCCACAGGTCCCATCACATACATGATGGCAAAGAAAGGAATACAGCAGGAGAGCAAGTGGGAATGAACTCCAACTGTCCCCAGTCAGGACATCTCCCTTGGAGACCACTGTTTATGGGCACACTGGCCAACCCATGGATGTCTAAAGCCAGGAGGAAAAAATATTTCTATAGTGTATGGGCAAGTCCTTTACACAGCATGAATCATAAATTAACCAGTCACATTTTGCCACATGATAAGGAGAGGAAGTGATAATGGTTATATGTCAAGGATGCTTTTATCCAGAGCTGTCATGATAATTCCTTCCACTATAATACATTTACTAAAAGAGTAATAAATAAAAGCTAAAAGGAAGGATACTTTCTGTAAGCAGGAGTGATGAATTTTGAGCCAGAATTAAATCTTGGCTCCCATCCACAGGATAACCAACTACACAAGCCTCTACGTGAGTTTAACAAGGCTACTCATGAATCCAGGGAGCCCACAAGATAAGCGAGGTGTTCATGATACACCATTGATGGCCACAAAGACAAGCTCCGCAGTGAGATACCTGCACAGCTTAGCTACGAAAATAGCCACTAGAAGTAGGATGTGGTCCAAGGCAGGGCTCTGGAAAAGGGATTCTCCAGCAACAACGGCAGCAACCTGGGTGAAATATCCCAGCTTTTACATACTGCATAACAAACTCTTATGTAATTCCTACTAGAGTTTCCTGAATACTTTGTGTTTCTGCGCCATGTATATTTTATAACATCAATGCTTTAATTAAAATGTGATCTCGTTTATGACTTGAGCTTGCAGCTTTATACGGACCCTTTATGATTCAGCCACCGCACTATCGGTCGGAAGAAACAGTGCAGGCCCACGGAAGGAGCTGTATTCCCAGAGCCACAGCTGATCTAACTGACCACCATCAAACGGGGCTGCAGCTTCCTTGGTCCTCCCGTCTGGAAAGGGGATGTAATGCCCTTTTGTTAATCTGTCTCACTGGAGAACAGATTAAGGGAATTAACTCCAGTACTGACCTTGACTTAAAGGCCTAGAAGAAGGTTTTTTGAAGTTAATTGAAAGAATCGCACATACTTCAAGCTGCTTTGTACCAGTTCCTAACAGACAAATTGACTGTACCACAGTGAAATGCAAGGGACAAACATATTAAAATACTGTAATTTAACTATTGTTGCTCCTGCTAAAAGTATCAGGAGTAGCTGGGATCCTTATCGTCTAAATCTTTCCACCTTGAACAGTGGCTGAACAGTACAACACCCTAAAGCTATTAAGATTCTTTTGTTCACAGCCTTGTTACTATGAAACAGTTATTAAAGAAATGTCATTGGGGAGAAAGAGATGTTGCTTAGTTTTCTGGAACAGGAACTTATTCAGAAGATAAATTCATATTATTATCTCTTCCATTTTTCTCTAGTGAGTTTACTGATGTTCTGCCACAGATCTTGATGAAAGAATAAGCTGTTTGGAAACAAAAAAAGCAGATCAAAGAGGACAGCAGCTCAGTGATGGAAGATGTCAGCTAGAGGAGGGGGATGAAAGCTAATGTGCTGCTGATTGAGGAAGCCATTTTTGTTCAACTACATGTGCACAAGATAAAAGCAGGGCTCACTTTTCGTCTATCTGTTCATTTCAGAAATTGCCCAAGGTAGTACTTTTCACCCCTCCTATCGAAGCAGTATCTTCATTTATAACACATGCGTTAGCCTATGCAACAGAAAAGGCATCTTAGAGCAAACAGGAATGGGTTTGCCTAGAAAGAGGGACGGTTAGAAACTCTCAGCATCAGAGACAACTGATTTTGAGCCTCCAGCTCAAGATAATACTGTATTCTTAATACACCTTTGGTCTCAAAACACAAATGTTCTCACATCTGTATTTGCTGGCCTCTTCACCAAGAGACCCTATGTATTGTTTCATGTCACTGTGCCTTGTTCCTCATCTCTGAGCTCAACTGCAGCCAGGGACACTTCCCGTTTTCAACCCCCCCTGGAAACCTCACTTTGCCAGACTTCCTCAGGGAACCGAGTTGATTTGTATTCAAAAACACATACATATTTCTTCTCATCCATTCTAGATGTTCGTAAATAAAGCTCCTCAGAACAGGGACATTTTGTTTATATTACACCAGGCACCTGGCAAGACATTATGAGCACTTCAATAAAAAATGAAGAACAGTGAAATATTGTTTATGCTAGGTGCCTCTGCCCCACTTGACCTAGCCATTTAGCATGCTTAGGCTAATTACTGACAGTTCCACTAAACCTAAAGTCATATGCCATTGGCTTTTAGAGCTCCAAATATGGACTTTCAATACAGATCCGGATCAACTCACTTTGCAGTTGACTGAGCATCATCACTAGAACCATCATTGAACAGCATGGGGAGAAGAAACTAAAATGTGGGTGCAGGTGAACTTTGACCCTCCCTCAGATTCTTTTAAATCATAATTGTGTAGATCCAGGCCTGGAGGTTGGTGGCCCTGCCTGTGGCAGGGGGCTTGGAACTCTATGATCCTTGGGGTCCCTTCCAACACAGACCATTCTATGATTCTATGATCCTGGAAACAGGAATTGGAACATAAAGTTGCTGTCTTGCCTTTTCTGGTGTTCAGTCACGTTACAAAATGAAGCCCATCGGAAACCTGGCAAGTACAACCTTTCTACAGGTTATGCTGCTAAACTGGAGGCTACCAAGGCTTGATCATAATTATCAGACTGTCATGCAACTGAAACTAATTCTTTTCCCTTGAACTCCTAAGCCCCTGTAACAGAAACTTCCTTTATTGTAACAATTGCATTTGGATTGACCTCCTACCACAAAAGTTAGCAGAGACAACCAAGAGATTTATAAAGATTGGTGTCACAACTTCTAAATTACATGCAGGATAACAAGCTGCATGAAAATTAATGGATTATCTGGGTTCACATACTAAGTCGATGGCAGAGTCCAGCTAAATTCATGTAACCTCACTCGAAGTAAGCTGTCCTAGTCATTGGCTTATCATTAGAAACAAGGTAATTGCTGGCACACAGGTGTATATGCAGCCACCTATAATAAGTAGTCAGGCCACAATGAAATGGACTGCATGAGTAACCAACACAAAAATCCACACTACCTACATTAGCTGGGAGTAAAAATGCCTTCTTCTTAGTAACATCCATTGAGATTTGACACAAGACAGTGCCTGGTTATGCAACTCTTAGTCAGGGCTGCTACTGAAATATTATTTCACATCATTCACTCTTGCTATATGGCCTGGAAATAATTGTCTAGAAGAGGTTGGCTTCCCACCCGCCTCTCACCCCCACCCCAGGGAGAGAGCACTTCTTTTGGAAGAGTGGTAGCCCTAGCTTTAGCCTGTGTCTAAAAGAGGGTTATGTAAAACTCAGTACCGGTGCCTGTGTTTTCAAGGGATGATTTTCAGATTTCTTTGGGATTCAGGTGGTTCCCCATGGACCTGCTGTGAATCTAAACAGAGTGGTGTTGCACTATTGCAATGTGTGATACGGAATGAACAGTGGCACTAAAACAACTTTTGCAACAGCCAAAGCAAGATAGATAGGGGGCAAAAGAAAAGGCCATTATAATACCTGCTCAGCCTTCTAAAAAAGTGGCAACCTCCTCAGAGGTATTCTGACTTTTACCAGATATTAAAGCTACTAGATTCCTACTTGGGAATAAGCAGAATTGAGCAGATCCAGCTACCCTGACCTGGAACTTGTGGGAGATTGTTGAATGGGGCAGAGTAAAATTTCATCTTTGGCTTGTGCAATTATAAAGCAACATTTTCATTAGTAGTGGAAGAATGAATAACCTAGGAAAATCTTCCTAGCCCAATAATCTCCAGTTCTTTACTTTCTACCCTTCTCCCACCTCGTATCGCTAAAGATACGCCTCCGTTTTGTGCTCATCATCATCTGAGGCTGTGAGGTTTGGATTACAGCCACAAACAGGCAGAAATCTAACCCAAAGCCTGTTTTCACCAGAATACTCACTAGAAACCTTTTTATAGCGAACTGTTGCATATGACTGCCAAAGTACTTTGCAGTTTGTCAGCCTGTGCCACCTGCTGAGATCACCCTCTGTCCCAAGGTACACAGTAACATGCAGCATGGACGGAGCCAGCATTTCATTCCACACCCCCACTCAAAACCTTACTTTGGTAAGGTCACAAGGACCTGAGGTTCATCAGACAGAGTTATGCGTAAGCTCAGGCGAAAGGACTCTCCACATAGCTCAGGATGATGTACCCCTACTGCAGTTTCAAGAGGAGGTGTACCCACCCCTAGATTTTCAAGGACAAGCTACTGCTTCCGCTCATCAGAAATATATTCATTTCCTAACACTATACTGCAAGAAAAGTGCAGTGTTTGTGACTTGGGAGACAAGGACTATGTAAAGACCTGTGTTAGTGGGGAGTGGGAGTGGAGGAGAGGGCTACACTGCGTGTTGCAGAGCCTGCCGCAGAAGGATCTGGAAGCCCGTGGAAGAGGGCTTCTCACCTGGCAGCCATCCTTCCGACCTCACCGGCACGTGGAAAAGTATCCCCGACAGGACTATACTCTCTACCCTGCAAATTCTCTGATGGGCCACTGCACGGAAGACACAGGAGTATCCCCCTCATCTCCTTAGACCTTTTCGTGGCGCCCGCTCCCAATGCTTGGAACAGCCCCCTTGAAGTCTGAGGGAACGGCGAAGCTGGAGAGACACGGTGGCAGGAGGGCAGGGAAGGCAAAGCCCCGTTTCATGTTTCATTCCCAGCCAGCCAAGAAGCTGCGGCTGCTCCAGGAGGGACCCCCACGGCACCTGCAGTCCGGCCCTGCCCCAAGATAAGCAGTGGCGTGAGGGGGTGACTCCCCACTGTGACCCGAGCCCGCTTTCATTTCCAGATCGGAGCATGGCATCACCCCTTTAGAATCTACATGGCTGTTATCCATCCCATTAAACAACGTTTGATCAGATTAACTAACAGCGGCCAGTGAATGCCAGCATTAACTGTAACACAATAGGAGCACAGGCCTAAGCCCGGTATTTCTGCAGATAGCAAACCTGTCAGCGGAGCGGGAGCGTTGATGTCATCTTCTGACTCAGTGGCAGTGCCTGTTCCTGGGGTCACCCCACATTCCAACACCATCAGCATCCCCTCTCCAAATCTCACCTATTATTTGCTCATTGCAGCTAGATTTTGCCTGGAGGAAGAAAGGAGTAACAGGCTGACATCACCTGCTTATTAATAGACAAGTAGGGAAGAACGATCTCCAATAAAGGCTTGGGTGAGGACGTTCTCTCAGGGGGCACTCGGGAGGACGGTGTGTTACTGAGTAATACAGGCTGGTAACCGTTTAAGGGAATCAGCTCTCTGCCCAGTGGCTGCTTCCGAACCCTTGAACTGCAATTTGCTGGTCCTTCAAGGGCATGGCTAACCCCTCACGGGGAAAAAAAACGTGGGAAATGGGTTCCTGTGAAACGAAGTCATTTGTCTTTGTAAAGGAAAAATCACAAGGTCCTTCAGGGACAAGATGGGACTCTGGCCCTGCAGAGCAGTGGCTGCCACCGGCGATGCCGCAGCCATCAGCGGCACAAGGTAAGGGATCAGTAAGGAGCTCCCACCTGGCCCTCGCGGCTGACCAACCCCTCCAGCCTCCAGACTGAGCCCTGCAGCTGGACACAAGTTGCAGTGGAAGAAAAATGTGAATCACCTCATTTAATCAGAAATCTCCTCCTCTCTGCTTACGTGTTTCCCGATAACAAACAGTTGGAAATGTTATCGAAGGCATTTGTTATTGAAAATTGTGTTTTTTAAAAAAAACAACAACATCATAAAAAACCCCAAACAAACAAAACAAACTCAGTAAACAATTATTTGCTGCAGCTCAGTGTTAGGAATAATAACTCCAAGTCATATGGGGTAGGTTTTTTTAATGTTTAAATAGTTGCGTGTGACTCTTGGTATGACACTTCCACAGCAAGATCACAGGATTGCAAGTTTAATATTCATCTCTAGTGGATCAACTGCTACATTCAGTTCAAATGCATCTTTGCAGCAGACTTTCCCACCCGGAGGCTTCTAACAAAAAGTGAATTCAGAACAGGAATAAATGGAGTCCAAGCAAATTCATTACAAAATGTAAATACACATTCTTACTTTTCCTTTGTTTCTCCCAGCTGATAGGAGGAGCCTTTTAACATGTTTGAGTTAGCCAAAATAGAGAAATTAATACATACTCATATTTCTGAGGCCACTTTGACATACCTCCTACTTATTATTCCCATTTACCCACTTCCAAGACATGGAGACTCCAGCATGGAGACTCCAGAACAGAGTCTCCTCTCAACAGCAACACTGAGATGAGAGATTTGTTTATTTCTCTCAGAAAAGGCAGAATATTATAGTATTCCCTCCCATGTGCACAGATCGATTCACCCACTCTTGGCTGCACTTACCGTCCCTCATAAATTACCAGTACAAAAATTAAGCAGAGGGGAAAGGCAGCCTGAACCTTACAACTCGGTGGTAAAGCAAAGGTCTTCCCAGCCAGACAGCGCCGACCCTGCCAGCGACACGCTGGTGCCCCTGCCCCGGCGCAGCGCACTGCAGCTCCTTTACGGTGACCACACGCCCTGAAGCATAAAACACTAAAACTGGAGGCACTCAGCACCACCAGACTGGCGCGCTTTTCAATTTCTCTCTGAAAGAGCCATAAATCGAGAGGTCTAGTGAGGAGGAATACTGTTAGTAAGAAAAGGGCTTTCTTTTTTGTGTTTCTTCTTCTTTTTCAGGTGGATGGTAACTGCCGAGGAAGCATTTACAGAACACCAACTGCAGCATGTCCATCTTGCCTCCCTCCCACTATCGACCGCAAACACAAGACCTGAGCAGCAGGCTGCTGCAGCGTCTGGTTCACTGACATGAGTGTCCCGCTCCACATTTTTCTCGCATATTCACGCTGGCAAGCCTGCCACTGCCTCTGGCTACAGGTCTGGCTCATGATTCAGACTGCTTAAGTCTTCCAGAACATCATTTTCCTTTTGCTAGCTGATTAATTTGCTCGCTTTCATCTGTTTTCAAATAAACTCTTGCTTAAAATCGCCCCTGGGATTTCTATCAGCCCGTGCAGGAGGAAGGATGCCTCTTTTAATACGACATGCTCTGACCTTCGCAGTGCTGCCATGCCAAGG
Organism: Podiceps cristatus; assembly: GCA_000699545.1. Classification (NCBI taxonomy): domain Eukaryota; kingdom Metazoa; phylum Chordata; class Aves; order Podicipediformes; family Podicipedidae; genus Podiceps; species Podiceps cristatus. The sequence continues at coordinate 10,267 of KL270730.1, forward strand.
GAGCCGGGGCATTTCCATGCTCTACAAACACAGAATTGCAAAGAAGCTACAGTGCTACCCAACACCTCTGTCATCCTTCCTGCAGGCACCACTCACACCTTCTGCAGTGGAAGAAGACAAGAGCCACACTGGATCATGCTGTACACAAAGGGAATGAAAATTCTCTCTCCCCATTGCAAAGAGGAACTTTTTACACCCCAAAAAGTGAGATCTGGTTCTCCCTTCCATGGTCCACATACCTACCAACATTATTCTTGGTCACAAAATCACAGAGCTCCAGACACAGTGTTTATCTGTGAGCTGCAGCAAAAAATAAAATCAAGTGTTAGCAAACAGACAATCCTGTTTGCACGGTTGCACCTGTACATCAAGTGTGTCAAACATGCACGTTTGCCTCTATTATCCTTCTTCCTGCTGCAATCTGGATACAAGCTTGGAAATATTGAGGTCAGCATTTTGCGCTGCAGGATAAAACTGGATGTAGGTGACCAGGTTTTCCTCACGTTCTTGACTGTTTACAGTCCAGTAAGGATGGATGAGAACTCAAGAAGGACAACACAATAAATGGTCGTTCTTACCACTTGTACGCCATGTTTCTGCCAGAAATACCAGAGGTTTATGAAACCTGAGTTCTACGATGAACAGCAATGAAAATAGCAAAATAAGTTAATTTCACCTTATTTATACTAATGGCACAATACAGTCTACAACACACTGGTAGTATCCAAGGGTAAGAAAAGATTCAAATTTGTAGACTTTGGGGACTTTGTATCTAAAATTACATTCAGATCCGACCAAGGGCAAAGCTACAAAATGAATCTCATTCAGATTCCAGTGATAAAATCTCTGCCTTTTGTTTTCTAGTGGATTTTTACATGAAAAGTCTGAAAAGTTTTATTCCAATTCAAAAGAAACACAGTGAGTGACAAGCCGTCTGCTGCTTTCTCTTATGACTTGACTTAAATTCAGCAGTACATACAGTAACCACTGTTTGCTTGGACAATCCCTGTAATTCTACTGAAATTCAGAACCAGGTTCCTGAACCGAATTTTCCGGGTAGCTCTTGTCTCTTACAGTGGCAAAGCCCAGGGTTTGAACACCTGTGACTGTGAAGGACTTAGATCAAGAATCATACTTGGACTTTACTATCCAGATGCACCTTTTATCAGTATTCATTTTGAAAATCAGGTTCCTCAAAGCATACTGTGCTACTCAGTAGTGACACTGATGTGCTTACAGGGTAAGGGATCTCTTTGCAGGTTTTGGTATCTGGGTATGTGGAAGAGGTAGGCCTTCTTAATTGGAGACAACCTTGGGCAGACAAAAAGGAAGATGAAAAAGCCATTGCTCCTCAAGTATGAGCCCTCCAGTGTCCCAGTCTGGCCAGCTGTCTTTCCCAGCCCACATCCATTTAGCAATGGACTCAATGGTACAGTGATGGTGTGAGCATCCCCCTGCGGCACAGTAAAAACACAATACGGACAGTAGCCACATGAAGACTCTCTTCTGTTGTTACCAAAGATGGGGGGGGGCTGTAAAAGTCAGATAAATATTTGGATTTTGAATGTTAAAGAATTTCTTCTGCCTAACCCTCGAGTCATATGTTTCTGCTAATGGATATATTATTTTTTTACAGGTGAGATGTCTTAATAGAACGTGCCATCGAACAGGCGCTAAGCTATGCCATGCCTATTCACTGTGCCCAGCAACTGTCTACACAGTAGTTCATACGCATACATTTATCCAAAGCAGCTTTGAAACTGGCCAGAGGCCAATGTTTGCAAATGGGTTTTAGAAGACAGGGTAGCTCAGCGCCTGGCTGGACACTGTTCTGCCCACAAACACAGCCTCCTTAGGGTTCCAGTTTTGCAAATAAGAGTCAAAAATACCAAACATCAGAAGAAAAAGATGCAATGACAAGCATGGGCAATGATGTGCTCAGAGACGTCCCTGCCTCTCAGCAAACCTGCTCCCCACGCATCCTCCTAGCTTGCTTATTAGTAGCCTGTTTCATTTTTAAGGAAATGGAAAATTGTCAAATATAAATTTGCGTTTACTTGGCACATTGCCCCCCAACAACCAAAGATTTAAGGTGCATATTCAACAGAATTCGAACTGAGCATTAAATTGGATGCAGAGTTCTTCCTGCAAAGCAATGCTCTATTTGCCTGCAGGATTTCTATTTCTGTGCTGCTCAGGACAACAACAGATGGGACCCCTAATTCAAAGGACAATCTCAAGGCCAGAGGCAACAAAACTGGACCAGAATGCAAAAAAACAGTGTTGTTGTAGATGTGGGAGAAAAAGTATATTTTCAGCTGAAAAAAAAAAAAGAAAAAGGAAAAAAAAAAAAAAAAAGATGGAGCCCAGATGGCAACGGAGGGTACTTTGGATTGCTAAACCATCTCAAGATCCCACTGTATTTGCCTCCCCCCAAACTCAAGCCAGTGGTTTCACTGAGAAGGCCAAATTAACTATGAAGGCAAGAGAGCGGGCTTATCTAGAAGACCAGGAGTTAGGTATGGACACTTGCTACCACATCAGAGAAAGAAACCTCTCTTCTCTGCTACCAGCAGAGCTGGTTGGGATTTTTCTGCCAATACCTTCTGAAGGAAAACGCAGTCATTTTTATTTTATTTTAAACAGAAAACCAAAATGAAAGATTTTGTTCAAGGTCTTGTTGACCCGATGGAAACACTTTGGCTGACCCATTTGACAATACTTCTTTTTAGGTCAATTTTTCATTAATCTCTGCCTGCCTCAGCTACTACACTGTCTCGGGGTGATCTCTCATGGTCTTCCTTTCTTTTTCCCCCTACCCCTTCCTTTCTCTGCCATGGGATATCCTCCCCAGCTGAACTGCTGCTGCATACCATCCACAATCCAGCCACAAATCAGCAGTGGCTCCAATTGATCCAGTGGATGTGGTCAAATCAAGCTGAAACAAAATGCTTTGACTTTCAGCATGAACACAGTTTGGAACAGCTGATAAATTCATGAAAAATTTCAGTATCTTCACTCTCTGTCAAACCAGTAGACCAAAGCCAACTACTGAAGCATCCGTTTTCCCCAGGATTCAAATTCTAGTTTATGAAAAAGCTACGCATGACCATCGCAGTCACCATGCCATCCAAGGCCTCTCGGCTGCTTCTCCACCGCTTGTCCCGGCTGGCTGCAGTCTGCTCTCCTGCCTACTGCTGTGGCTGATCTGCCCAAGTTGGGTTTTGGTTTGGAGCCAGCGGCAAGAGGAGCTCTCTGCCCAAGCCAGAAGCTTCTCTGAACACTGCTCCCAGCCCAGCCCCACCAACAGCATAGCCTGGAACAAACTGCGTGCTCCCACTCCAGCACAGTTGAACCATTTATGGCTAAAACAGCTTTTAGCTCCCGACGTTAGACTTCCTCAGCGCTCTCTCGCAAGGTCAGCCTCATCGTGTCTGTCCAGGCGGCACAGTGGTGTGCAGGGGCACCGGCACCGGCCTGCCCGCTGGAAGCGACACACCTGCACTGGCACAATGCTATGTCTCCAGCTAAGGCGGTCTCAGTGCGGCAAACCCGGCAGGAAGAGTGCCGCGCTGACTCTGCCTCTGCTGCCCCAGCGAGCTGCTCACTCCGAGCGGGGGC
>JMFS01063750.1:0-20267 GCA_000699545.1 Podiceps cristatus
CAACCTTCACAATCCTATGATCCTATGATCAGTTACCAAATACCAAAAGATCTTGACACCTCAATGGAAGACCTGAATAAGAATCCGAAAATGCCACCCAGATTAATTAGGAATTAATCATTTGTTCTAAACAAGTACAAAAAGATAATATAAATTCCCCTTGATCAACAAGGTACTCAGTACAAGACCAGCAGTAGAAGGAAAATTAAAACCCTCAGCAACAGAAACCTCTCAAGGGATCTCAGTGGTTTAAGACTATGTCTTTCAGAGATATTTTTTCTTCTCATTGAATAGCATAGAGAGCTCTAACCAGAAAGTATCCTGCAAAAAAAGAAAAAAAAAAGGAAATATCCAGTCAGAACCTAGCTCTGCTAAAAGCTCCTCATTTTCTTTTGAATAGGGCCGGTTTGGACAGTAAATCTATTCCTTAAAAAAGAATATGTTTTGATACATCATGGCAGAAAAACAGCTTAGAAAGAAATGTTATATCATGGGGTTTTGCAGATAAAATAGAATTTGTCTTTTTAACATATTCAGTTTATTCATATGGGGTTTGTTTGGGGTTGTTTTTCATTCTGGAATAGAAAAAAATTCTCCTTTCTCAGGAGAATGGGGTCCAGTAGCAAGTGTGGTCTTTTGTTGCATTGCTCTAGAAGCCTATAATTCTCAGGAATATTAAAAGCTTTAATTTATTTTCTCATTTTAAAAATGAGAAAAACAATAAGAAATAATTAGCATGAAATAGTTCTTAGTTTATATGAAGCTATGTATTGGAACTGATCAAATAGACTGAAGTATTTATTTAACTAATTGTTATTTATGAGATTACTGCTTTCCATTCACATAACAACATTAATTTTCATAAAGCTGTAAAAGCTTGACATCCTACTGGGTAAAATCCTGTAAATATAATACATTTCTTGAAAGAATAGTGTAGTAACTTTGTTTTCTGATAGTGATAGAAGCGTAACAGATTTCCAGTGTTCTTCTAACCCCTTAGGGCATCTAAAGAACTCCAGGAAACAAAGGTATCTTTCAGTACCGTCTGTTGTTTCTACAAGCATTTAATATTTGATGGGATATACATGGCCTAATAGCACATGAAACACCATAGCCTAGTGTGATCACGGCACATACCATGTACATAGTGCAGCCTCTTGTTTTTTCCTATCTTGTTTCGCTATTTGGTATGCAAATCCACTCCATGGTAAACTTATCCATGTGCTGCCTGTTCTGCTCATGCAAATCTTTGTAGATATCCTGGATTCTCATGCCATCTGCATCTGCTTACATTCCTTGTCTTTAAAAAATAATCAGGAGTTAGCTAGACAGATGGTGAAGCAAAACTATTATCAGAGATTATCAGGAAAATATGCTATTTTAAAGACTTTTTAAAATGTAATCACCCTTATTCAGGGCAGCATTAATAGAGTAACATATTGTGCAATTACTGTTAGAGTTACATTGCTTCAGTAGAGACAGTATTAGAGCATGGTGGGGAGGAGAGATATTTTACTTTTTATAACACTCTTAATGGCCCTGTTTCATATTAGTTCTCCTGTCAAGGGATTGCAGTGATATCCTTCTGATTTTGCTTAGCAATAACTCCACCATCTACTTAAAATCTCCTTTTGAGAAAGAACAAAATGATGCTTGGCTGACAGTAGCTGAGCATTACGCATTGGTTTTTACTTCTGTGAAGAATCATGGCATGTTTCCCCACCACTTGTTGGAAGGATAGGGTCACCCTTGCAAATGCACGGAGTAGTTGGCCTGTGGCTAAATGCACTGAATGACCTGTATAGGTGAGCGGGTGCAGTTTACATTTACAGCTGTGAAGAAGCCTTGCAAAACAAATCTTATGCAGTACGATTTTTCTTCATTAAACTTTGATATCCAAAGGGTATATTTCATAGTCTGACTTAGTCAGCCTTGGACCTCTGAATAGTCATTGAAAAGAAATAGGCATTTGAGATTAATGTATCTGATCTGTCTCAGATAACTATATTAAAATGAGTCAACATGTGGAAAAGTGCTCCTTTGCTCTCCACAGATAATAAAAGGAGTCTCTGTCGACTTAATCAGCCAATATTGAACACTTTGGTAAAGATATATGAATGTCCCTCCTGAAAAATCAAACATCTCAGCATCAAGATGTATATTCTTTCCATATTTCATAGCACTTCATGTTGTGAAAGCCAAGAAAGACAGGAGAAGTGTTTATTGGGCAAGTGGGAAGGGCTGGCATGAGGTTCCTCACACAGCACAGGTTACTGCATGACTCAGTGACCATCTCACTCACTTCATAGATTACTGTGTTCACTCTGTTGATATCTTGGTGTGTACACCAGAATAAATGTGTGCAGCTTTTGCAGTTTGTCTTGTCTTGGAATTATAATTATAATCCTGAATATGAAAGAAGTAAGGCACATTATTTTACAGTGTTTTCATTTTAAGGCAGAAGGTTACTGCAAGTTTTGTCAGAAAGTATTGCATATCATGAACTAACTGTATTTGTTTAAACTAATAAAAGTTAAAGAACACACCCCAAAGTCCATTTTCTTGAAGTTTTCAACAAGTCAGAGATGCAACAACAAAATCCAAGATTGTTTTCTTTATTGAACTTTCAGATTTTAAAGCATCCTCATCCATTTATCTATCAGAGTTGTATAAAATCCTTAGATGGACAGGATAAATTCAGTTCAAATAAGCACAAGAATACCCCGAACTTGGTACAGAAGTAAGAAATCAAATCAGAACTACTGTAAGGACAGCTGAAGCCGGCTTTACACAATTACAGAACAAGTCAGATGCTGAAACTAGATGAAGAAATCACAGAAAGAGGTATCAAATAACAAGAAGCATTTTATTAAAGTTAGGATATTCAGAACACTGTGTACAAGTTATGAAGCCCTCAGATAATGGATATCAGTATGGTTTTATTGAAGTCAAGGACCTCACACTAATTTATCTTAATTGATAACATACTAAAGTACATCTAACTTCAGTAATAAAAAATAATTTAATAGTTTATCTATTTTTTCTAATCTCTGTTTCTTCATTATGCTCCTGGTATAGGCAAGTTAACAAAAAATAATCACTATCACATGTCTTTCAGAATTGTAATTAAATTCATTCCCCTAGTCTATTACTAAACCCATTTTTTCTAATACTTTTCATCTTCCTACTTTTCAAAAGCCCTTCTTGTTGTCCTTATGGTGGCATTGATGTCCCTCTTTCCTCTTCTTACTGTTTACCTTCAATCATTTCCTTCTTGATTTCCCACCACTTTCTTCTTCGATCCTCTATCCTTCTTTGCAGAACAATTATCTTTTGCACATTAGAAGTACATTCAAAATCATCTGACTCCAGAGAAACTCATCGTTCCTTCTTAGTTAAAGCCTGTTTAATAAATTCAGTGTTTGGGAACCCAGGAAAAAGTTAATATCTCTTCTGAAATAAAGATTACTCCTCTTATAGGTTGCATTTCAAACCTTGTAGATCCTAGAGAAGTTACACTAATTGTACAATAGATATACATGTAAATCAGTTAAAACATTGTTTAAATAACTTTCATATAACTTGGTGACTTTAATTTGGAAAAGGATTCAACCACTACGGGTGCTGAGTTTGCATAGATTTGACTACATTTATATCAGCCTAATTAAATTAGTACAATTTTTGAATGGAGATGAAGCTAGAGAAAAAATCCACATAATTATTATACATTTATTGGTCTTCTGCACTGATTGTCTCTCTGCTCTTAATTTTACATGTCATGAGAAGAATCTCTTGGAAGAATTACCAAGGTCCCCCAAATTATTCATAAATCCCTCAATTCATATTCAGTCCTGTAAATTCTTATCCATAAATAAATAAATAGCACTTCTGCTATTTAAGGGCAATGCTTCATGTTTATTGTTACACCTGTTCTCCTTACACCTGTGGACAGACTTATCTATTTTCATTATTTGGAAACCAATTGTTTTTAAACATGTGCCTCACTTCGTTAAATTTGCTATCAGCAAGGTAGGTTAGGTTGTTATTTCCTATGGATTTCTAGTCATAGCACCAAGTGATGGAATAAAACTCAATTGTGTTAAGTGTTGTGCAAATGCAGAACAAAATTGTCATCTCCCCAGATCTCAACAGAAGTTAAGGATCAACACAGAAAAGTCAGGAATATACATTTAGGTCTTTTTAAGTCTGCTTTTTCTAATAAATGAGCTTAGTAGACCATGTTTAGTGTTCTTCAGAATGAATATGGCTTTGGCAGAATAGCATCAATGTATTTTAAATTAAAATCACATTTTTTTGTAATTATCCTTAAAATGTATTTAATTGCTGCTCCATTTTGTTCTATCATTGTTCAAGTGCTACCTCAAAAGCCCTCACTCAAAGCTCTTGAGTTACTCATCATCTAAAATCATATAGCTTTAGAGAACAGAACCATTCTGTTTATCAAAAAGAAGCCTTTTAAAATTTCTCAGGCAGAAGAAAATAATCATGAAAACACAGAGGTGAGAGATGGAAAAAGACCTATTAAACATATTCTCGTTCTCTGTCACTGCAATGTTTTCCCCTACAGTCTTTTATTTTATCTTGTCTAGCTTTAAATCTCTTGAGGGTCCCTACTCAATTTTCATTGGGAAACTCGTTCAGTGCCAATCTCAACCTCAGGAAATTTCCCCTGATGTTCACCTTATGTTTATATTACATAAAATGACAGATATAAAATGCTTTTCAATAAGCAACTTATCTATGTTTTTTTCTTAATCTTACCCAAACATTTCTGGAAGAGCTGGTTGAATGGGGGAAAAATATATTCATGAGCATGCTTGCTCACACTGATTAAATTAGTCTACATTTATAATCCTGCATAGGGATTTCCATAAAGATGGAGTTAATAGTTTGTATTTCGATGTTTGTGCTTGGAACTAGGAACATTAGTTGACAGAAAGAAAGTGTGGGGTATGAGACTGAGGAAACCACGGATCTGCAGTGTGATACAGTGAGTGCCATTTTCTGCATAAATAGTTGTGTGAAGGAGTAGGGCAGACAGAAGAGGCTGATCTAGTAGGAGGGAAGTCCATATGCATAGCCTACTACAGCTATGCTTCATGCGCATAAGAAAAAGAGATCAAAGGATAAGGAAATCAAATGAACAAAACTGGGAAAAAAGGGACATTTTAATGAAGAAACATATCCTTTTAATCCTCAGAAAACTTGAAAATTAAGAAAGTTTTAATAAATAATTTTTTAATCTTTTTGTCTCTCTGGTTCATTTGCCACTTAATTTCCTAACTGAAAGCTACAGTTGTTTATAAAGCTCAAACAATCAAATCAGCTAACAAAAACTATAGAATATCTAACTTAGGTTATGACAAAGTAGCTGTAGCTTCCAGTTCACAGGTGAGTATATGAAATAAATCTGGATAGTATATATGATCTGTTGAATTATTAAAAAAAAAAAAAAAAAAAAAAAAAACACATTCAGGAAATTTGTCCTAGTTTTACCAAAAAAGACTGTAACTCAGCTGTTCATTGTTTCTCATGACTAAACTGCTCAGCTCTCTGATTGATAATCTTACTGTGCATTTCTAAAGTGATATATGACTTACCATAAATACACAAATTCTGCATAGATATAATATCTAACTACAAATCCTTAGATGTAGGATGCTTATGTAGGTTAATATTCATGCTGTATACTGTTATTTCTGCATCATAGATCATGGCTGTTAGAAGCAGGTACACAGCATAGTGCAAAGGAAACCAGATCACAACTTTCTAAAGAAAAGATTTAAAGAGGGAAATGCTAAGCTTTGTATTCTGCTTTGTGCTCTATTTTTAGGCTTTGTTTAGTTAGAAGACAAAATGGACACCTGTTTTGGAAAAAGTCTTTGTGTAATTCTAGAGTGGAGGAATGGAACAGCTGTGTTGACTGTACTGAAAAAAAGTAGGACATCCAAGAAAATTGCACATAGATTCATACTTTGCACTTGATTTATTTTTTGAAACTCAGGTGTAGGAACTTCAAAGTTCAAATAAGTTTAGTTCTAAATAATGCTGCCATGTAGTGTAATACTAGCCATTATAAATGTCCAGGAATGTAACAATTCTTTGTATCAATGGAAAGCTGACGAATTCATGTGAAAGATGCCAAGTTTTCTATAAACTACATTAAACAATGTTTACTTTCAAGACAGGGAGAGAGTACAAATGGGAGTTGTGAGACAATAAATCAGTAAATCTTACAGCTCCATGTCTAATTGCCCATGCTAATCTCAGACCAGTAGGTGAAGCATAGCTGGTGTAAAGCATAAAACAGATTTGTTAGCAGTGGTCAGTCATTCAGACACGCTAAGGTTGCTGCAACTGCAGCAATCTTCTGTTCAGGTGACTCCCTATAAACCTGACATAAGTTGTAGGCTAAAGAGTGATATAAGCACAAAGCTCACATAGCTGCCAATCTCTGAAATGATAAAAGCAAAAGGAAGCCTGAATTTGGAGCAGTCTTGTGTACGTCAACCCTTAACGTACTGTGACTAGACTGTAATGTATTACTCACTACTCTTTTTGTTGTGCTGAGTTTGATCATTTGGCATGACGAATTGGCAGATATTCCATTTCTCAGCCAAGCACCTAATGCACCATCCAAATTTCCATTGAAATGAGTCTGAGTTGGAAGGGGTAAGGGGTTCTTCCACGGAAAAAAATACCCAGGAAAAAATTGTTCTCTCTCAGTCCTACCACTGGCCAAAAACCACAGCTATAGCTGCCAGTGACAGAACCTCACACAGATTTCAGGGGCACACCAGCAAAGCATTAGAAATTCTTATTTTACTGATTAATGAGACAGAGATGGAGCAAAAGACGTGAATTACTTTAAATTTCCAGCTATTTCCCTAAAGATGAAGACATGCAGTATAAGGCTTACAGGTACAATGAATGTTCTACATTTACATCTTTTCATATGTCTTTGTTGGTGTCAAGTATTCATAAACAGGTCACCTAGGGAATTCCACATATGCACCAGACATCTGGTTCATCTGAAACTGGAGTGTTCTGAAAGTTGTATTCACCAGGAATTTTACATCAGTCAATTATCTTGCAACTGCTGTCTTAGTAAACACTCTTAATAAAAGAGTTAGTGCACATTTTCCATCATCGGCATTTTGTTTCCTTTTTTTTTTTTGTGTGTGTGTGTGTGTGTTCTGGGACTTGATGAAGCTTATATATTGAAGTGTTCTGTTTACAGGAAAGTAGATCTGACTAGATTTTTCCAAATTGTCCAAAGACTCTTTCTAAAAAATCCTACCATCCCCACCCCCCCAAAAAAATGCCTTTCAATTAGAACAAACATTTTTAGTTTCACTTCACGGTTGAATTGCTGATTGGTTTAGAAGAGACCTTTGTTCACATTATCTTCTTTATTAAAATAAAGTTTTCACACTGAATTCTCACAGGAATATCAAAGGCTGGAAGCTGGACTTCTCACATCACATACTGGTCCTCAAAAAAACTAACTACAAGTCTTACCCAGGCCTGATAAATGTTTGGCATAAATTGAAATAAAGCATAACTTGGCTATTTAAAAATCAAATAAAATGGAATATTCCATTGTGTATTTTGTAGGTAGCTGAGTGATTGCATGAGAGGGATACTTTGTGCCATTTCCTGCCCACACACTTTTGTGTGTTTCTTCTGCATGAGAAGAGCAGGGACTGAATGCCCATGCCATACCTTCCTTGACTGCACAGAGCTTTGGCTTCAGCCGCTTAATCTTTCTGCTGCAAGAGCAGAAATTTCCCTGAGGAGTGAGAAATGAATAGGAGAAAATCTCCGACCTTCAGTGTCTTAGGTTTCAGTAGACTGAGTGCCTGTTTGTGCATTCTCCGTATATGGAGTAGAATCTGGATATTCAAACTCTAATTATTTAACTATTATCATCATATAAATGATGACAGGATACGTTAATAGAGGTCTGCGTTGCTAATCATTGCTCGTCCTTAATCTCACTACAGGAATAGTACCAACCTAAACATTATTCTTATTGGTTACCATCAATACAGATATATTTTTACTTTTGTACCTTTTACCCCACTGAAAAGTGGTGTGACTCAGTTTTTAAATCTCAGTTATGTGTATAAATGAGAAAATGCTACCATTGAATTTCCTCTGTAAGGATGTGTGTTTGTCTGCCTGTTCAGAAGATACTATCCATCCTGCCCCTTGGAGTGACCCTCTGTCTGTTCCTTATCATCTCTTCCAGGAAAGGAGAAATCTCACTATGTAGAGTAGAAAGCTGGGGCACCAAGTTAGTGCATACCACAAGTTAGTAGATCAATTCTATCAGATGTATATAACTTGTCAGATTAGCACTGTTCTCAGTTTCAGATGGTACAGGGTATCTAAAAATGACTAATAAAGCAGCAAATGAAAATCACTTGAAGAACAAAATACTCTGTAGTGTGCTCTCTATTGCTTCTGAACTACAACAGGCAGCAGTCTCTCTTCTCTGGCTGCACTCTATCTTTCATAATCCCCCTTAGATCAAGTTTTTAAAGGATATTGTGTATTTAGAAGGAAGGCTTCTAAAATTTAATAAATGTTGCTGGGCTTTTGTAAATCTAATATTATCTGTTATCTCTACTTCAAAGGGCAGAAAAGCTGCTGTTACCAGCTGGAATCTCTGACTTTTAAAACGAAAAAGTAACTGAGCCCACATTCCTTATACAGGTCAGGGAAACGGGATACTATTGTAACTTTAGTTAAAAAGCATCGGAGAGGGAACTGAAGAGGCACCAAGTGAATTTGTCCTCCATTTTTTCGTTAACTGTCAAAGTGATTTGTAACAATTCAGACAACGGCAGTCTTCCTCATTAAACCAAGCAGCGGACACAGTCAAAAATACCCTGCTTTTGCTACTATTCTTCATGCCACTGGTCAGTGTTTTCCAAGTCAAAAGGTGTAACTAAAACAAGGTTTGCAGGAAGAAGTAATGCCTTTTAGGAAGCCGATTGAAAAGTTACAATACTGTCTCTTTCGAATCATTATGGTGACTGCAGCATTTTTATCGCTGGTGTGGTAGTGAAAGCTACCACACAAAAGACTTCTGCCAAATGGCAGTTATAATGACAGACCAATGACTGCTTCTGAAATAACAATTTCAGTTATTTTGTGCATGTAGTCTGAATTTTTGGACTATATTAGAACATGGATATGAAAAACATGATTAAATTATACTATTCTAAGCTTCCTTCCAGATTTGTATTGTATCACTGTCAGTAGATACATTGCCACGGGTCTTAGTAGTGTTTGGATTATAAACCATGTATAGCTGCCTGAGTGAAGTCAGACCTCCTGTGAGGTTGTCCTGCAATCATCCATCTTTCCAGAAAATGGATGGAGAATAGAGATAATGAAGATGGGATACATTTCCACAGTAATCATCAAAAAGTTATATCTCTAGCCTAAGATATTCATCAAGCTGCTTCTAAAATCTGTGGAGAGAAACAGGCACATCTGGAAGGCAAGTCCACAGACAGTGTAAAAATGCAAATAGGAGACTCTCCTTTTAGAAGTCCTTTTCTCTTGTCCCGCTAATTATTGGAGCCTAGAAAACAAGCTCAAAGGGAGTCTGATTTTAGAGACTCTAACCAAATTCTAACTGAAGCGTAAATCAATATATTTCCATCCTTTCTAATTTGGTCTTTCTAAATCTACATTTTATAATTATTTCTGTAATTTTAAGCTATTTTTATGTTTGCAGACCAGTCTTACATTGAAAATCCTGCCTCACCATTTACTTTGGGAGTCGCTACAGTAATCTGTCACCTTTGAGAATTTCTCATTTTCAACTTTCAGCCTGTTATTCTTTCTTTACACCCTCTCTTACTATAATGAGTAATTATTTTCCTGCAGTGCACACAAATTTCCACTAGAAAACCTGACTTATGCTTTCAACTCTCTGCTCTTCTCTTAAGCTGCCTAAAGAACAGAGAACAGAATCTGCCCAACAAGAGGATATCGTCCCTTTGATACTATTGAATGATGTGTTTGGCCTTTAGTTTAAGAAGTTTGGACTTCGCTGATCTGGATGCTCCCAAGAGGGGGTTGCATCCAAATGTTGACCTTGTATAACCTTTCTTAGCTTGTGAATTGACAAGATTGTAGCACATGATTGTATGGTTCCTCTTAATTAATTTGCCATTATATTTCCACAATCTTGAGAGAGAAAGAGATTTTTAGTGCTTTATTCATTTTCTAATATCTGTCTTGGCTGCAGTCCTGAAGTTAATGCTCACTAATAGTGTGTTCTTTGTCTGCCCAGTTACCAGGGTCATCGTTTTTCAAAAGAGGTCTCCAGAATGTAGAAATGATTCTTCAGTCACTGTTTTTCTTTTTAACAGAGACCTTTTCTATGTTCCTTTTTCCTTTATAGCCTACAGCTGAGATGTTTTGCTCTGCCAATTTTTTATTTTCTGCACAATCCAATTCTTCAGTCATCAGAGAGTGAACTTTACATTTGATTGGTTTATTAGACAAAGTCACAGTAGAAACTGGTATAAATTATCCTAACCAGAGAGTATTTAGATCTGATTTTAGTTTATACACAACACCAAAATAAGTCTTTTAAGTTTTCTCCCTTCAGGATGACATCACTGACAGTTGCAAACAGAGTAGGACGAGTGTGACTTTTTAACAAAAGAGAAATCACGATCAAAAGCATTATCCAGAATGACGTGTTCTGATTATCTCAGTGAAGAAGAGATACAAATAAATGTTAGTTTTCAGTAGAATTTTTTTTAATTACTTTTACAAAAAAAAAAAAAAAAAAAAAAAGGTATAAAAAGTGAAATATATCTTTTCTATCCAGGAGCAGAAATAGTCTGAATTTTTGGAAATAGGAGTAAAATGAAAGGAGTGAGGGAACAAAGCAAGAAATGCTTCTTTAGATTTCATCATCAGACTTTGGGTTGTGTAATGGGAACCTGTGTGGTTTCAATAAACATTGTACCATGCAGGAGGACAAAGAAGGGCTTGAAGTGGGATCTGGAATACACTAGAGATAGTGAAAAAACATTGGTTTCAACAGGCTGAGAAAGACTGTCCTCTTTTAATATATTTGTAAAGGAAATACTTCCCTTTTCAAATACAGTGGACACCTCTAGCTTCCTAAAGCAGCCTTCCCTCATCCACTAAAGTATTATGTTCACCCTAAAAAAAGAATATTCACAATGACTTTTCTTAATTTCACAATTTAGAGGATCAAAACATAAAATAATTATATATTTCCTTGGTCATGCATTGCTTCTGTCATTTTGCCGATGAAAAACCCACAAGAACTTTACATTTTCAGAAACAGATGAAAAGGAAAATATTTGGTGCTATACAAGTGCTCCGGAGTTCGGAATTAAAACTTCATAAGGAAAAGGCATTTCCACATGGCAAGGAGCTGCAGTCCTACTCACAGTTTTCCTACTGAGATGTATTTAAAAGCCTTCAGAGTGCTCCATGAACTTTAAATTTCAGCTGACCTACATCTTTTCATTATTGCCCTTGATCTTTTAAAAGCTTCCAATTCCCTTTTATAACAAAACGCCACCAAACTTTCTATGATGTATCTATCCCTTTCAGAACGCAGCATAATTCAAAATATGCACTAGCAGTCTGGTAAATTCAAGTGAAATCAAACATACTTTGGAAAGAATTTAACTCATTTTCTATAAATAAATGAGAGAAGCTTGTGTGAGACAAACATGAAAGTTAATCATGAGTGGTAGGATTGCTTCAGGTGCTTAGGTATTTGGCAAACACTGAAATAATTTAAAAAATTAATACTGTTACATTATTGACATGTTTTGCATTCAGTTCTGAGATAAAAACATACACAGGTATTCAGTCATTCAAGAGCTGATCATCTGTTATTTCAAGTTTGATGTGATTTATCTACCTTTCTAAAAGTACTAAGAAAGCCTATTTCTTCACATTCTATATTTTCAAGACAGTTTACTGTTTATGTAGGCTGGTCACAGTTGGGTATAATATATCTATGTGTCAGAAATTGGAACAGGCAGTAGACATTATAGATGAATTGCCAGGAAATTACCCCAAGTGTGCTGACTTCCCAAATTCCTTCAAATGACTTAACAGGCTTGACATGGCAGCTCAGTGTTCAGTTTCCTTAGGGGACTTTAGGAGAATCAGCACTTCCAATCCATTGCTAAGGTTTTTCACATTTACATAGCAATAAGGAGCTTAGAAAATCTGTAACTGGCAAAGAAAAACATTTAAGTCAGTATTATTACCAGTAACAGTGTTTAAGTTCATTTGTACAATTCAAATTAAAAGCCTTTATTCTTCTAAGAAAAATTAAACGGGTAGACCGTATTATTATTGCTGAATTGTTGATAAGCAGCATCACCTTTGATCTGAAAGGCTTTCGGTTCACGGCAGCACTGGCAGTAGCAGACATGCTCATTCTTGATGAGACAATGAAGTGTGTAAAGGTGACAGGCTTTATGGCAAAAGGCATCGCATACCTTCCACAAATCACTCATTTGTCTAGTTCTGGATGGTATAATTCTGTGACCTATGAAATTAAAAGCAGAAACCTTGATTTTCTCTTTATAGCTCCTTGCATCAACTGGGATAGAGAATGACTGCCAGGGTCTCATCGCTACATGAAATTAAAAGCATTGTGCAAGCGTAGCATCATTCTGCTGAGGTTAGGGAATTCCCCTCTAATGAAACACATTGTGGTCTAGCATCTGGGAACTTACATATACAGCTATGAGGTGGGTACAGTAAATAAAATGTTCTTGTTTATGTTAAATTTACCCTTTACAACATGTACTGCTATTATTTCACAGAGCCTTTAAATTAGCAAAAAGCTGAAGCAACGAAGGGTTGCACAGACCTAGTGAGTGACAGGAAAATAGTCTTCAAAGAGATTCTTCTAATTTGGAAATAATCAAACTTAAGGTGTGTCAAACTGTTTGTTAATGCTACAGCTAAAATGTTATTCATGTTGTTAGAGCTTGGCTGATTTCCAAAACAACCATAGCCTAAAAATAGAAGGAAAGTAACAGAACTGAAAATTACTGAAAAATTGTACCACATTAGATAGACTGCTGAAGATACCAGGAGGTAATTGGTTTGAATATACCAGTGTCCCTTTTTACTATGATATAACTATATAGCAATTAGGTTATTCTTGTAAATGGCATAGTGACTACTGCTGTAAAAAGACATCACTGCCATCTTCTGGTAGTAGCTCATTTCGCTTGCCAGCATGTGTTTTCATTTATTTATTTATTTCTCTTTTCATAGAACACTACACAAGCAATCAGGTTTTTTGTTTACAAGACCAGGGGAATGTAAGCATTGTGCTTTAGCATTTGGAATTTGTTTTGATCCATAATTTTATGCTGCTCTAGAATTTCTGAACCACTATATGACTCTTACAGGTGAAACGTTCTTGGGATTGATTTTCCTTTGAGATTATAGATACCATAAATCCAGAAATGTTAATTTAATAGCACAATCTTATATTTTTCTTCTGTCTCAAAGTGTAAGCTACCTAATGATTAACTGTAAGGAAACAGAAACACTGTCAGAAATTTCATGAAGATAAAGTTCAATTGGATGTCAGTGGTGCTAGTCTGATCACCTCCATTTATATTTGCTGAGGATTGAAACCTCCATAACAGGTTGCAGTTATGTATTTGTCTGTGTGACAAAAAATTTGCTTTCTGCTTCCTCCAGACCCTTTGGTGCCTCAGCCTTACCTCTGATAACTTGGTTGATTCTGTTTATCGCTCATGATCAAACAGACACAGAATAGCACCAGTCTGCTTCGCTATATTGGAGATGTAGCTTGATTTGTGACATGATCTTTACTCATCTTTAGCATCAAACATCATTGCTCCTAAAAACTAATAACACTGTTATTAATAATTAGTTCCAATCTTATTTGATGATATATTAGTAATTAGATGTCCCCTCCTGAAGAGTAGGAAATCACCCTGAGTATAAAGGGAAACTATGGCATGTAATGTAGCTGCTTTATAAAATGTAATACCCCTTCCCCTAAATATTTGTTTGGAAACCACTTGTCATATCTTTCGAATGTCCTCAAATAACAATCTAAAAAAGAAATTATTTTTTTACACTCAAAAACCTGACAGTTACTCAGGTTTCCTTAAATTAATAAATACTTACACATTTTTCAGTGCAAGCATAGACATAGGGCAGAATATGGAACAGTGGTTTACCTATGTGAATCGTCATGTCCGTGCACCACAACACTGGAGTATTTCAGGTCATCTGTTCAATGAAAACAAACTAAAAGTTTCCACTGTAATGAAAAGTTTAACAGTCCAGACTGAGGCAGTCAGAGACTGTGAAGGTTCAATGGGAGTTTCAGGCAGTGGGGCTGAGAATTTGCCGGCCTTGCTGGCTGCTCACTAAAGGCAGCCGGAGGGTTTCCATTTGTACTGAAGTTACCGTGCTGGCAGGAATGGTGAGTTACCCTCGCGGTTTGGGTGGCTTTTCACAGGTGCCTTGTTTTTTCCTTATCGCTCTGCACCCTCTTAGAAACTGGACAAAACTTGGCCCAAATGAGTCTGCATAGGCAAAAAGTTACTCTTCTGTAGATGCTGCAGTGATTGGCAGTAGCATCTCCTGAGGCTGGTTACGGCATTAAACTGGTATTTGGTCCAGCTTGATAGGACAGTCCTTAGGGCCTTTGCAGGGCTGGGGTTCAGATCTCCTGGCCACATAGAAATCTTTGTTTTGGCCCCTACCAATGCGCTGCAAACCAGGGTGAGCAAATGCAACAGACCCTGCCAAGGCACCCCCTTACCTGTGCTGGCTTCCTCCTCGCTGAGCTGCAGCCCCAGCACCAGCATCTCTGCTTGACTGTTTTTCAGAAGGGAAAATAAATTTCCCTTGTACTTTTTCTGTATTACAAGCCTAGCCTCGATTTGCAGTCTATATATTTAAGCATAAATCCTCCATTCAAGTGCTCACAGCTACTGTGAAAGTCATATCACTCTTGGAGATATTTTCCTTTCAAAGCAGCCAGTCTGTCCTCAGATGAAGAGATCTGAGACGGTAAATTTTTCAGAATCATTTCTTATTGGAAGCAGAGCTGTTCTCCATAAATGCAGGAGCCAACCATCTTTAAACCCGAGGCTGGATAGCAGGTTTTCACTGTCCATTCATGCCAGTGACAGATGCCTGGCAATCAGGAGCTGCTTGTCAGCTCCCAGAGAGGAGGCACAGAATGTACACTTCTGTTAAAAGAGCAGAGAGGCTGTTGGTTAACACGAGCTTTTACGATGAAGCTGGTGCATGTTTTCATACGACGTCACTCAAAACCTTTTACACCGCAGCACATCCCCCAGCTGTGAGCCAGCTGGTGATTGTGTGGGAGGAAGGAACAAGATACGGCAAAATACTTCTCATTGTAAGCAATTTTGTAAAAATGTAGTAGTATCTTTAAAGAGCCCTCCTAAAGCACGCGTCTCTATGCTGTTTTTTTCATTTAATCAGCTTGCTGCTGATTCGACAGCTTGTGGTTTGTTAGTGTACAGTGACATTCTGAACACCGATCTAAAAGCAAACTGAATAGGGATGCAAAGAAAGGATTCCGGAATGGGCTTCTTTTTGTTGTTCATCCATCCAAGTTAGTTTCATGTTCACTAATCCCTGTTTTCCAGGGCTTCTAGGCAATCAGGATAAGAATCATAGGAACTCATTTTTATCATTTAGCAATAAACAGCTTAATATCAAAAGCAGATCCAGTCCCACCAATCAACCCTTCAGAAGTAACTTGCTGGGAGTAGCAGGTTGCTATGCTCACTTGAGCCCTTTTGAAAATGCAAAACTTAAGAAAACTCTTTTTTTTTTTTTTTTTTTTTTTTTTCCTCCCAAAATTCAGTCTGGTTCCTGAAGTTTTTCCTCCAGAAAATGCAACACATTGTAATCAATAGCAGAGATGTAGGGGGAAGAACCTGTAGCATGAAAAAAATCAGTGACAAAACTAACAGGAGAAATACTGGGAGGTACCTTACACGTGACTTTTCCCGGTTTAGCTGTCTTTATCAATGAAAATGAAAGGAAAAATATGGAACTGCAACATATAGGGAACTATGCAATAGCTATTACACCTTAACGTCATTTACCTTGGTCCTTTCTCCCCACTTCTTTTGTAATCTTTTATATATCTACTTTGCTTAGAAGTTGAACTGAATTGTGGCACATTCCCAGGTGTTCTTAATGAACTGCAATATTTATTTTTAGCATATTAACATTAACTACTCATTAAAAAGTCATCTTCCTCCAATGATCTTCTCTTTGCAACCGATTCTAACAGACTGGCAGCTAAAACAGTGCATAAGAGTACCAACATTTCTGTTTTTTCTGAGTTATTCATCAATGAAAGCAACACTTGTACCAATAGTTTTTAAGCCCTCAGTAGCTTAGCCTGTAGTTTCTCAGAACTTAAGATAAACTGGCAGTACTTAAATTAATATGGGTTTGTAATGGTAGCATTCTGCTTTTTTTCATAAGTGATTTCCGTACTGTGTTAACTTTATTTCAAGGTTAACTATGAAATTATGTTTTGTTTCTTGTGTTATTGTTTCTCCTGGTTTTTCTCACAACTTTCAAGGGGAAAAATCATGAGAATTGGCATATAAATTAACTATTGGAATACTCACATATTAAATTTTATTATAAATCATGAAGTGAGCATAAAAAATGAATGTAGAAGTCTTGATGGTTCTCCTGGTTCTATATTATCATAATCATTTCTAAGATTGTTAGAGACTCTGAAATAAGGATTCTAAACTTTCTTCATAAGCCAGATCATTTGATTATGTGAACCATCCTAACTCCAGTCTAGAATTGCTTTACTTCCTTTAATTCTTTTTCCTTTCCTGGTTAATTCATACATAAGTCAGGGCTACGCAGGGCATGAACTAGTGCCCAGAGTGGCTGTCTCTTTATATCTAAACAGGTATTTATGAGCTTACTCATACAGTAGCAGTGGGATTAGTTGTGTTCCTAAGCATAAAATATGCTCTACTCCCTTCTGAGTTGGGTACAAATCCCTCCAGATGCTGGGAAGAATATGGACACATTAGGGAGCCTGTGTGATGACAAACATTTTGGTGGTCTGCAAAGGTCCTTTATCAGGTGATTGGGTTTTCATTTGTTTTATATACTTTAAAATCTAATAAAATTTGAGACAGATCTTCTCCTGTATCTACAAGCTAGTGGGATGGGAATTCTCAGGAACTGACTGTGGTTTCCTGCTACTGGGAATCATTTTTTGCTGCTGCTGGCAAGAGTTGGAGGAGTCGATAAAATCAGAATACTGGGGCTTTTGTTCTTCCCATGAAATTTTATTACATGATTAGTAGGATATTTTTCCTTTCAAATGTGTAATGATACCACCACCTTTCCAAACTCTGTTCAGATCTGGCATGTATGATACAGTGCTGCTCTACACGTCTGGCTGTAAGAGACATGATGTCAGCTTTAGTAATACCTTCCAACCATATTATCTTGCTGCTTTTACATTCTGCTTCCAGACTTTTGGAATTCCTCATCAGCTACTAAAACATGATGTTCAAACTGGAGACCCATTGATCATTTTAACTGTTTGAGTGGCCAGAAGTCACCCTTACTAATCACTATTCCCTTTATTCTTTGGACTAATTATGGGCTGGTACTCTTGAACCTCTGAAAATTGCACAATGGTTGAAAGTAAAAATAATACAATGCAAACAAATTGAATCCTGAAATTGCTTCATTCTTCAGTAGGAATCACAAGAAAATCTAATGATATCAATAAATTTACACCACCCTAGGAACGTTTGTTGTAACAAATATAAACCACAAAGAAAAAAAATAAAATAAACAACACTTTTTTTCCCCATCATTTTTTTCTATAATTACAAGCCTTCAGAATTTTTTCAAACTAAAGTACCTTATAAAGCTACTTGTTGTAGATCTTTTATTTTAAAATGTATTTTAGTAATTCTGACATTTATATAAAAGACATAAAGATGCCAAGCCCCTCAGTACACATACTTACATTTTTTTCATCTTTTACAAATGCTAAGCAGATTTAGAAAGCGGAAAGTGACTACTGTTTGTTATGAACTGTATTCATAAATCTGCCTTGGATGGACTTAAAGTTGATATGAGTAAATGACTAATGGACTTGAATTATTGAACTGTTGCTTGCAGTTCATAAATAACACACTTTTCCTTAAGGCTGCCTATGTTTTGTATTGCAAGCTTAGGGTCTAAAAGCTACTGCATCAAAATGAGTCTGGACTAAGAAGCTTTTTCAGAAACTACCGGAACAAGAGATGTCATATATTGAAAAACAAACAGCATTTTTATGCCACAAGGAATAGGCACATTCCTTATGACATGTTTATCTCTAAAATATGGTTCTGCTGGAATTTACTATGTCTCTTCCAGACTTGTTTCACAAGTTCAATGAACTGGACAAATAGTTCACTTTCAAGAGTGTAGCTTGATAAGAATAGATATGAATATTTCAATGTATGTCCCACTTATTGCAGTGCTCTTCTACAACCGAGCAAATATTAATCAAATCAGTAAGCACTCTTTTTCTTTTATTTATTTATTTATTTAAGAAACTCATGGTGTGAAATATATTTGTAACCTATTTCCTTTTTGTTCAGATTTCACTTCTGGTGATGCATATACATCTATGACTAATTAAACTTGAATGTCAATAAGAAGAAACTTAGTAACTTAAACCTGCACTTAAAATAGTTATTTAAAAACTGTTGGAAGGCAGTATAGCTGCTTGTATATAGCCATCTCTGTAATCTTTTACCCTGTATAAGATTTCATAGAGGTTGAAACAGCTGTTTGGTTTTGAAAAGCATTTTTCTTCCTGCTGTGTCTTAGTTTCCAAAACCATTTTACAAGTTGCAGCAAG
Source organism: Podiceps cristatus (assembly GCA_000699545.1). Classification (NCBI taxonomy): domain Eukaryota; kingdom Metazoa; phylum Chordata; class Aves; order Podicipediformes; family Podicipedidae; genus Podiceps; species Podiceps cristatus. The sequence goes on from JMFS01063750.1 coordinate 19,001, forward strand.
GGTTATTTCTCCACATTTGTTTTTTGCATTTTGATCAGTGAAAGACTTACTCTCAATTGGATCTTCTTATAAAATGTGAAAAAAGTTCTTATAAAGGTGGCACTGATGCTTTTTCTGATTCTTTTTTAATTTCTATCTAATAATTTCTGCAAGCTCTGAGCATCGCTAGCATGCATATGTGTACACAGCACATGTCTATGACTGCTATCTTAAAGTACATATTTTCGGGAATAATTTTGAAAAAGACAGTTGTGTGAGCTTCATTCAAGAAGCAGGCTGATGCTGGACTCTACAAAGAACATTTTTGAATGAGATCTACAGAAACGACAGTCTACAGCCAGTCTCTACAGCTATTTTCTCCCTTGCTTTTCCACACACATTCATCCACTCCAGATTTGTTACCAATGAACTTCCTAAATGTCATTATCTCTATTTAAAGATAATGAAACTTGACAAACATTCTTGCATATATACCCTATTCTCTTCATCTGGTTCATTTTGTCATTCTGTCAGATAAAGAAATCGGATATTTTTGGCATGGCTCGATACTGCCATTTAAAGGCTCATGGTTCTGTTACCTTCTACTACTCACATCCATATTTATTAGTAAATAACAAAATGTTTTCCATTTGGTTCATCATCATCTCAGATATTAAGAAATGAAGATTAGCAATTTTTTTAAATATCTTTCTAAAAATTATATTGTGCTTCCACTTAGCCATGGAGGTTTAGCTCAGGCACAATCTGCTAGTGGTTCTGACAGCAGCTACCAAGAGAATGAGATATCCACTGTGGACATCTGTAAACATTTTGAGATCTTTTGGGGTAGGATCCTCTATGACTTCAGGGTCAAAGTAATATTTGGGCATCACTTATGATGCCCAGATGATGCAAGTGGTTCTGCAGACAGATAAAAATTTACCTTGGATGTTCCTCTCAGGATAAGAAAAAAATACTCGGAATGTTTTATGAGCTACTTAGCATGTCTACTGTAGGTTTTGAAAATTTTTATAGAATAGTCTTCTGTTAGAATATTCATTGAAACTTTTCTTTAAAAATTAAAACATTCTGTAATGTGAGTCAACATTGTTGTTCTTTTGTGTCTGAGAAAAAGAGAAATTTTGTATAATGTAACACGCCTTTTCAAACTCCTTTCTAAAAGGACACTTAAATTGTTTTCCTTTTTCTTTCCAAACTTATAGTTACTATATCATATATTTGAATTATTTAAAATATAAAATAACTAATCTTTATATAAATAAATAAA
>JMFS01063751.1:0-16288 GCA_000699545.1 Podiceps cristatus
GTGAGTCTTGGGGCTGTCCTGTGCAGGGATGGGAGTTGGGCTTGACAATCCTTGTGGGTCCCTTCCAACTCAGGGCATTCTATGATTATATGCTAAGGGAAAAAAAAAAAAAAAAAAAAAAGATTCTGACAGAAATCATTCCAGCAACAAAAAAGTGTCATATTTTTGTGGTCAAATTGTGTTCTTACAGAATCCATCGTTTCCAAGCAATGTATATGCTTGTAATTATTTTCTTCTGTACCAATCTTCCTCGTCTCATCAAAAAAATATTTCTCAAAATCCACCCAAGATTGTTTTATTCAACAAAGAAAGAGACGCAAACACAGCATCACAATTCCTTTATGTATTCAGAATGCAGTATTTGCTTTGAACCTCAGACTGGGTCTTGGAGACCTTTCAAACACGGTCTACGTGCTTACTGAGGAAGTAGTGGGCATTTCTCTCCTTACAGTACCTGGCATTCTAACAATAGATGTTAAGACCTCTGGCAAGTAAGGCAGACAGTCTGATAACTAAACTGTCATCTATCTGGAGTCGCCATGAGCAAAGCACTCCTTGTTTACAGTCCTAAACTTGAAGTACCATGATAGAATCTCTCAGAGAAAAACCCACTGCTAGAGGTGGAGTAAGATTTTATTTTCGAGTCCTACCAGACTTACTCTTGTATTTTTGTGGAATACTCCTTAGCATTGCCACTTTGGAGAGCCAGTGTACGAGGTTCCATATGCAGGCAGCTCTGCTCTGCCACACCACAGTAGGTTGGGGTCCCCCCATCAGCAGGATGCCTCATTAGCGGCACTCAGGACCCGAAGGAAAAACTCATTTTGTGCAATTGTTTTCGCAGTGTGAGCTGCAACTGTAGTGACTTATTGAAGCACGGCCCACAGAACTTGCTAACCTATGAGAGGCAAAATAGATAATGAAAATGTTAGAGACAAACATTTAATTACAGAAAAAAAAATCCTTTTTCATAGAGTGTAGCAACCTATTCATCCTCACCTATCACAAAAATATTTTGGGGGTTGTAAAGTGTGTTTTCTTACCAATGATTAGATCAGTAAACAGTAGAACTTATGACAAGGATACAAATAATATTCTTAAAAATTTACAAAGATAAAATTAAATAGACTTCAATTAGAAGGTTTTTTTAGGGTTCTCTTTCCAAATCACTAGATTATTTTTTCCCTCTTTAGTCAGAAGACTCATTTTCTTTGCAAAAATGTTTTTTCTACCTGGGACAAATTTGTAAAAACTACTGAGAAGAATTCTGACACTTTCCTGGCAACTGGCGGTGATGCCTGCTGAAAGCAGCTGAATTTCGCTGTAGAAGAAATTTGCAAAAACTCTTTAAAAGAGCTTTTGAACTCATCCAAATGTCATCCCCCTAAAGACAAATCTAAATAGAAATGTCAGGATTGTAGTTTTTTACTAACTTCAGGAATTTCATCTGGTATATTGCCTATATGGTTTAATATTGAAGTATTTTTTTCACAGAAAAAAGACTAACTTTGAGTATTGATTTCTTTTAAAGGTGCCTAAACTGGATACCTATCACGTAATTTTGCAAGGAGACTGTTTTGCTGGTAATGATTTCACTCTGAAGTCCCCAAAATCTGGTAAGAGCTATCAAAGAATGAAAAAAAAAAAAAAAAAAGACAGGTATCCATGTTTTGCCCAATTCCCCATAATTGGACACAAGCAAGTAAAAGAGGGTCCAAAGGAAAGCTAAGAGCTCTGTCCCTGCATGTCATGAATTACAGATCATTCCCCTTCACCTTGTAAAAAATGGAAGGCTCATGGTACAACAGCCACCAGAGAACATCACCGGTATTTTGGACTTCCTACAGTAGTAGGCAACTTGTTATGCTTAGAGGAACCCAGCAGTACCACAAGCTGTCCATTTCTCCTATGTAATGACATTTTTGGTTTTGTTTTGGTGGGCGCCCCAGTCATGGAAAGAAAGACCACGAGAAATTTGCATCCAACAAAGAAGCATGACGGGGACTATAAACTGTGTATACCTGGCAAAACTCATCTTCAGTGAGATGCTTTTTATATCCCCTGTCTTGATAGTTTGTCTCCTAAATGAACTTTAGAAGCCCTTCATTTAAATTCTTCATGGGTATAACCCGTTAAAAGGTGCTTCAGATGACAACTTAATAAAGGCTGATCTTGTGAAAACAGAACAGAACAAGATGTCAAGAAATTATAGTACTATTCTTGGTTTCCCTTATTTTTTTTTTCTAGATCTGAGAAATTTGTTTAACCTTGCTGTGCTTCATTGTACTCTCTATAAAATAAGGATAATGATACATGCCTGTTCTACGGAGATCTGGGAAGATAATTATCTTTACATTGAAAAGCTATGGGAATGAAAAGTATCATTACTTCACTGTTATTTAACTGTATTAAAAATTATCGTTCAACTTCCATTAAAGTCTTTGGTATTACACATAATAAGAGTGGGCAGAAGTAATGAATGCCATAGTCCTTTATTTTCTTTATGGGTAAAAATGTTTACTTATGTGAATTGATTGACAGATCCAAGTCCTTTTAGAGAAATAGTCTATCTTCTGTTTGAAGGAGGAAGAATCCCTGTCAAATTCATATCACTGGTTTAGTTTAGGTTCTTCCCAGTCATTTTGTAGTGTTCCAGGCCTGTGGGCCTCTGGGTTTTGCTAGCATTACCATGCTGCTCTAGTCATTATGCTGTGAAGAAAAATAACCTAAAAATAAGCTAAAGAAATGAAGCGCTCTGGTGTTAACATCCCAGATGAGAGGAGAACAACAGCAGGATGCTGACTAAACACAAATCTCTCTGCAGCTTTTTAAGAAACTTTCCTCAATACAGCGCTGACATAAATAAGGTGTTTCAGATAACTTTTTATTAAATACGGATCTCAAAATAGATCCAAAAAATTAGTAAAAATTAGTTACAATTAGGATTAGTGCAACATACCTCCTTCCTTCCTCTGCTTTAACCAATGACTGTGTTTCTGAAAGCAACTCTTGCAAAATCAGAAGAGTTGATGGCAGAAAGGTTACTGCATCAATATCAGAACGTCAAAAGCTATTTGAGCTATTAAAAGGGAGCATTGTGATAACTGAGTTACACAGGTGAGATGCAGTAATAAAACCATGTAATGACATTCCCTGTCCCCAAAGAATTTACACTCAATTATTAGGCAGAAGAAATAATGAAGATTTTGGATTACTGATCTTTGCAATAACACCACCATTGGGTGTCACTGACCCCTGTGACCCTTGGGGGGGGGGGTGGTGCCTTGGGGGGGGGGGGGGGGGAAGTGTGCAAGAATAACCCCTAAGAATAAACCCTAAGAATATTTAGGGGGTGCTTAAATAATAACCATCAATGAAGAAGTTTACCAGGGTTAATTTTTTTTTAAATGTATATTTATTTTTTAACAAGTCTTTATGGCTTCAGATAAAACGTAGGTATTGAGTAAGCTGGTTTGAAATTCTGAAAACAGGTTATAGCAGGTCAGATTCACATCCTACCACGCTGGAAAGTTTACATCATGTCTCACTAAGAAGGCAACTGGCATTATTCGAACACTAAGCCTTTATCTTTTTGTGCTTCCACATCTTTTCCATTCTGTGAAATGAAGAGCATATTTCATCCTCTACCTATAAATGTCTTCAGACATTACAGTCCCCTACAGCTCTGAGTCACAAATCAAGTACTTATTACAGTCTGGACTCTCAGTATCTGACTGTTTGGATTCCCAAGTTCTGATTGCGATGAATGGTATCGCTCTTTTGCAACAGCTAAATTAGTTTAGAAAAGCCACACAAACACTACCACCATATACTGTTTGTTTCTGTTGCAGAAAACTGATTAGCCTGTGATAAATTACTTGTAATGTTTGAAGGGGGTCAGTGAATGAATTAAAGGAAGGTTCTGTAAGACTTCTCTTACATTTAATCACCAGAATAAAGAAAAGCTACTGTTATCTTCTGAAACGATCCTTTCTGGCCGCAGGGTAGAAACTCATAATAAAGGTAGGTAATACATTGACTTTATTAATGTCAGTGACAGTAAAGATAGTACCCAACGAAAGGCCACGAAAGCAGCCTCAGGGACACTTGGCTCGATGAACTTGCAAGAGCAGCATCCCCGCCTTACCCAAGGAATTGAAGCTATCCTGACAGTCAAGGTCTAAAGGGCCCCAAAGTTCAAAGCAAGAAATTTCACAGAAATTTTTAAGGAACTGGGATAAATTTGGATTGAACAATGTCTAAAGCTGCTTCTGTGTCATAACAGAAAAGAAAAAATCCTAAACTAGAATCCAAGAAAGTGTGTAAAATTATTCAGAACAGCTCTTAGATGTCTATGATGCATCTTTCATTGTGGCTTTCTAAAATCTGTTTCTAGTGAATTATTCCAGAAAATAAGATGCTTCTACTCTTTCCTTTTCACAGCTGAGGTTCAGGAAATTACTGCAATCCATTTTATTTTTTTTTTTTAAATATATATTCCTAAATATTCCTCTAAAGAATCTGGCAACTTTTGGAAGGTAGAAGACTATCATCAAATTTATGAAGAGCTATGCAGTAGCCTTCGGGTATTTTTTTTTATGTTAATAAATGTGTATGAACAAAGTGGAATGTGATTAAATAGTCTTAGTTGTGTGTGGGTTTTTTGTTTTGTTTTGTATATCTTTTTTATATATCTGTAATTTTACCCTTAATATAGATGTATATGAACCGAGTTGGATACCAAACAATCTCACTTGTCATACAAGTTTTAGTTATGTGCTTATTTACATGTTGGGTAGTTTCTAGTGGCTTCTACTGCCCTAGAGACTTCAAACCGTTCGGATGCTATTCTATTCGTAGGTCTTAATCACTAAGTTTGTGTTGATTATGCGTTCAGTTTGCTATTATATGCCAAAAATACAAGTGGCTTTATTCGGGTGAATTAAAACATATTGAGAAAAAGTATCAGTTACTTTCTTATAGAAAGGACGGTTCCTGAGCTTCATTTCTCATTCTGCAGCATAAGCCGCCTTTCTAGAGAGTAAGTGTGTTAAATCAGCAGAGCTCTGCACTTAGCAACTATGCAGAAGCCAAAGTGAGACTTAAGCATACACTTTGTTCATTGATCTGTGTTGACACTGGCACAATCTAAATATGCATGTTTACCTGCCACAGATAGATTTACCTGTAGTCTAGAGTATGCTTTGAGTTCTATTTTTTCAATAGGAAATGGTTATGTGAAGCACTGAAACACCTAAAAATTAACTAGATACAGACTTTAAAAACAGGAAAGCCAATAGAAATAATCAGTGAGCATTCTCTAATATTAACACATTGTTGCCTATACACTATAAAATATTTTCACTGATCATCCTGTGCTCTGGCTGCTCTCAGCTCCTGGTTCACCCTTAACCTTGGAGTCCTGCTCGTGCCGCTCCCTGGTACTCGGTGGCTACCATTCCTGTCGAAAGTGAACCTCTCTTAGAAGGGAGGCACCTGAACGCTCTCAGCATGTTGTGCAAAGTGCATGCAGGGGAGCCCAAGCCTCACTCACTATCAGCACACTCCACTTGCAAGATTTGCCTTCCATACCCTTTTTCACAAGAGCAGACTCTGATTGATTATATTCCAGAAAATGAAAAAAAGCCCAGCAATTCAGTCTAGTACAGTTTATTCTTTGGGTGTGCAAAAAGAAGTCTGTATTATCCTTGCATTCCTGTCTGCTTCAGTACCAGGGTGGTAAGTCTGAGGCAAACTTAGCATATAAACCAAAAAATTGTATTCTTGTTCTTTAATATACCGAGATTTTAATTGTTCCAGGATCAGATTCTGCCATTGCTAAAGCATATAGTACAATGTTGACAGAATACATTTATAGTTTTCTATCTCAGAGTCCACTGAAGACTTTCTTGCCATCGAAAGGCTTAACACACACAGACAAGAAGAAATGCCATGCAGGTATACATACCCTCACGCTTGCATGTAGTCCCACTGATTTCAGGCTGTTATTTTACTCAAGAAGTTGCAGACTTTAGTGGAGCTATTTTCACACTATTAAAAAAACAACCAAATAAATCTTCCTCTCTCACACCTGGGTTTTCTTCAATGGACTTTTTTTTTCAAGTAATTAAATGAAAAAATAGAAAGAGATTGAGTAAAACAGTTAAAGGTATTCAATTGCTATGAAGATTTATAGTTGTGGTACTGCCAAATACTTGATTATTTAAGTTTTTTATTTCTTTGGGTTAGCAGAAAATTGAAAACTGCCAGGAACCAGGATGAAACAACCTTTCACATGATTTAAAGGGTGGAGACTTAAGACTTAGGCACTTATTCAGACCTCTGGAGTACAAAATGCTCAGTCCTGTAGTTGCACATAAGAATGTGCTGGCTTTAACAAGATCTTCCACTATTACCAATATGTAGTAAGGGGAAAACCTTGGCCTTCAGCATTTGCTCAATGCTTAACACAAGCACTGGTCTGCTTACTTGTCTTGCACTTTAAGGTATATGCATTAGGGCAAATAAAAGAAGTAAGAAAGATCACAAACCTAATTCTTATCACAACAGTTAGCCATGTAATTTCTACAAGAGACCTAATGCCCACTTAAGGTCATCTGAAACAATCGTAAGTTTTTTAACTTGGTGTACCTTAAACATGACTAATCAGTACAATCTTAAATCTGGTTATTATACCCGGCACTCATGTATTCACTGCAAAGTTTGGCCTGCCAAATTATGTCATGAAAGAGCTCCAATTGGGCTTGATAAATTGAAAAGCTTAATGTCAGGGCTGAGTGCACCAAGTGGCTGTAATGGCCCCGATGACCCCACCTGGGACCTCCACTCACAACCCCTGCCCATGGCCCCAGAAGATCCACATAGCCTCAGGCTGCTCTGCGCTGCAGGTGTACCTACCATCCCCATCCCTCTACTGTTGGGATTTCCTGGATTCACCTTAAATCTGACTCGTTGCCTTGCTTTTGCCTTATCATCCCTGGACTGTTCATAGGATCTGTTGCCGTTACCACCCTGCTTTGCTTATCCAGCTCAGGTGCTACTGGACTGTGCCCTGGCATCGCAGGCACTGCTCATCCTGTGCTCTGGCTGCTCTCAGCCCCTGGTTCACCCTTAACCTTGGAGTCCTGCTCGTGCTGCTCCCTGGTACTCGGTGGCCACCATTCCTGTCGAAAGTGAACCTCTCTTAGAAGGGAGGCACCTGAAAGCTCTCAGCACGTTGTGCAAAGTGCATGCAGAGGAGCCCAAGCCTCACTCACTATCAGCACACTTCACTTGCAAGATTTGCCTTCCCTATCTTTTTTTCTTTCTTTTCCTGCGTTAGCCACTCTTGCTTTTCAGAACCTTTCCAAAATGTGCTACTGACACTTCTCCATGATGCAAACACCAGGGTCTAGCTGTGCTTCAATGTATACAGCTTTGTACGAGAACAGCTGAAGGCAGAAAGTGCTAGGAAGAACAGCTGCAGAAATGGCCAAAGAGAGATCCGTGTAGTCAAAAAGAAAAAACAAAACAAAACAAAACCAAAACCCACAAACAAAAAGTTAAAATCTTGAGCTTTGTTTTGCACTATTCTCGTTAGCTATCTTCTGCAACCTTCTGTAACTTCTCAGATCCCAGTTTCATGTCACAGCCTTTTGTTTCCTGCCTTGTCCTTTAATTCATCTCCTTTCCTTCACTCTTCATCTTCTCCGAACTGCCTTGACATGCCAGTTGTGAAACTAACCCAATGCTTGCTACTGCAAGTTCCCTCGTATGCATATTGTTCCCCATATCCATATTCAATTAATTAATTTCAATGGCAGTACCTTACCTACCTAACCTCTCATAATTTTTACCTTTCTCACCATTGCTCCAAGAGGCAAATGAATAAAACGGGACAATATTCAGGACCTTTAATTTCTTCTACTCTATATCTAAAGGTGAGGTGTACAACCACGGATGAGGTATGCTAGGAAAGCACTCTAATGAACTGGTTAAGAACAGATCTGTTCCAGAGATCCTTTACATCTCTCCTAGCAATCTAGTTTCATATAACTTACTAAATAACGTGCTCCTCAGACGTAGTTACGAAGTTTCACTTTTACTGCCTCAGCCATCTGCACATATTCCAAAGACTTAACAATAGGCAACTGCATCATCCAAAACGGAAAAACAAGAAAAAAAAAAAAAAAAGGTGTAAAACCTCTGCCAAATCTGGATAAAAATATCAATTGTTTTTTTTTGAAAGCATCAAGAGTTTGGAGGAGGCAAAAAGAAAAGATTATGTTCTGTTAGAAGACCTTTAAAAAGCAATCTGCATGCTGAATATTAAGCACAAATCTTTTCCCAAGTCTGTCTGATCTCATGTATTCTTTCTCCATTTGTCATAAAAAATACTTAAAATGTAGAATATTATATCCTATGAACTTTTAAAAAAGCGTAAATTAATTTTAAAGATCTCTATACAAGAAATGATTGTTTCCATGTCTTTTTGGTAGCCTCTTGGTAAAGGATGGTTTTCTACAGTCCAAAAGACGAGTAATGGCTATAATTCAATCCTATGCCTTCAGAGATTTAAGTTCTCTTAGGAAAAAAGCCATATAAAGTTAACCTTCTCACTGCCAAAATATTAAATGTGTTAGAAATGAAACTGGAGACATTTGGATTTTTGATATATTTACAACATGCAGATAGCTTTCCTCATCTTTCCTAAAGATAAAAGCAGCATGTAAGAAATAAGCATCTATTCGATTGTCACTGTAAGTAAATGGTTGGTCTTAAAAGCCTCTGAAATCATTGCCCATAGGCCAGATGACTATCGGTAAGAAGATTAATGGCAGTGTATTATCAGCCCATATAGGAGAGAGGCTCTACAAGTTAAATGTTAATTCATATAAATTAAATTACATATTATTCCCTGTTTGATTAACAAAATCAGGCAAAATTACAGGCAAATTCCCAACATTTATTAATTTCAGAATAAACTTTTTCCTATTATTTAAGATACAAAATACAGTAATTTCCTTTTAAAATGACTCATTCAAGGGAAGCTCATAGACTGTTTGGCTTCAAACTGTTAATCATGGTGGCATATAATTTTTCTCAGTTTGAAGGACTGTGTTGCTTCTAAAAAAACAACATTATAAATTTAGCAAGACACCCTACAGATTTAAGCAAAGGATGACATAATGAGTCTGTTGTTGACTCTGTCAGTTACAGCCAGAGACAACTCAACATATTTCCATGGAGAATGTCTCGTTCTTGCAGTTTACAATCAATGAGTAGGACAGAGGTGATAATATATGACACTTTCTGCTGACACATTCATTTTGTATCCTAATATACCTTTGAGACGAGTTACAAATGGTTGAAAGCAGAAACACTGAAAGAACAATTCTTTTCCTATCGTGGATCATAGAAAAAAATGTAATGAAAGTAGGTATCCATAACCTTTTGAACAGAAGACTGGCTTAATATAGCCTATTATTTATAAAATTTCCTTACAGATGAGTAGGTTACTTCTATACATGAAATCTGAAAGACAACACTTGTCTTGATACCAGATTCCAAAAGATTTTTTTAACATTTGATTCTCTAGATTTTGTAGTATGTCAACAGTTATCTAGATGTGATCAGTTTGTTACATTTATGAACGACATTTGTTTATCTACTTATCAGAGACTACAGGACACTGGAACTTTTCCACTGCTATGATCTCAGGCTTGTTCTTAGCAGAAGAAAAAAACATGAAGGCACAAGCAGTAAATTGGAAAAGTAATCTGAAGGCCAGACAGCTGATCATGAGACACGTCCTTGAGACCAATGCCTACGGCCACAGATGCCATTTAATCTGTTCAGTCATTTTCAAAGTTAAAATGTATTTTTTTTTCTAGCATGAGCTTTCAATGTTTTAAAATATGAACCGAACATAACTTATGTTCTGACAGCTAAAATAGTACTTCTGGCTCTGCGCCATCCTTTGCCCGCAGCCAGGAGCACTCCCAACATGACTGCTCCAGCGGCCTCAGAGTGCTAACACCGCCCTAGCAGAGGATTTCATGGCAAGGGGAAGAAAGCCTCCTGCGCCCTCCTAACAAGATGTATGGCCTAACACTTACCTATGCAGGTATCTCACTTCTGGTAATTGTCACTGCTATTCCTGCTTACTCAGAGCAACAAAAGAAGACGTTTCTGCTACTATTGTATCGTATTTCCTCTGATAAACCAGGTAGGAGTTGTGATCGGAGCTGAGATGCACGGATAGATTACAGACATCCCAAATAAATATATGTGACTCAAACCCCAACACATTTTACTTGGAACTGATTCTGTGTGCTTCAGAGGAGCGCAATTGTGATCCACAGCATGCGTAACACTGTTCAGTTGCTGAATGCAGTTCATCTCTGAGTGTATTTCAAAATCTACAGCAATGAAAACCTCTTCCTAACAATTACAAATGCCTTAGCAAGGTTACAGTACCAACTGCCTTTCTGAAGGGGGTGGGAGAGTGTGCAGTTCTCAAAGAAAATTAAAGTAGCAAGTAAATCTTAAAGACCAGTAGGAATGCTGTATGAAGTAACCCGGCACATAGACGGCCTGGAGTAAATGATGATGTACTCCTTTTAAAGATGCCTTTTTCAATCAACCAGCTCTGGAGCTTCTGGGAGACGTTATTGTGATCTAAAGCTTGATGAGTATACAACCACTTTTATCTAAAGCAGCTATACTGGATTTGTTTATCCAAACTGCAGATTAACAAGGCCAAAGATGCAGAGAGACTAGAGCTTGCATATGTAGATCTTACCAATCTTACAGGTGAAATCTTTCAAGTCTCAACTGTCAAAGCAACACCATATAAATGTGACTGAACTACTTCCAGAGCCAGGCCACACCTGAAAGCAGCGTGGCTGCATTCCGGTTTGAGAGCTCCACATCAACAGCCTACTGAGCCAGCCTGAGGTCTTGCTACTCAGCCGAGCTGGGGGTTACGACGTGGTACGTGACTGTGTGGTCAGACTAGTCCATTACAGCTTAACTGTGAGCGGGCTGGTGCTGTGTGTGCAACTGAACAGGCTCCGCTTGGGTCTGGCACTCCACGAGGGCTGATCCAGTTACCTTCCTGGGAAATTGAGCACTACTTACTATAAATTTTTGGAAATGGCACGATGGCTGCTGGAGTACAGATGAGAGCCACAGAGGGTACACTCCAATATCTAGGAGCAAGAATGCAAAAAAAAAAAAAAAGTATGATATGCAGGCCAAACATTAAGGGTAAAAGAAACCACTTTCCAGCAGTTATTTTGTCCCTTTTCCCTTTGTGTTACTTCCAATGTTCTCAATAGTACAGTATTTTTTGCTTTGAGACAAGATGTTAATGTGGGAAGACCAAGTCTGCAAGACAGGAGAAAGCCCCTGCAGCACTTCCCCATTTCAGAGCCCTCTTCCTGAACAGGCTACGCCAATGACAACATATGCTACACTGGGAAGTATGTGCTCACAGTACCCAATTGCCAGAAGTGGTATCTACTGTCGGGCGTAGAGGACAGTATCTGAAAACTGTAACTGCTACTTATGTGGCACACGCTTTTTGTGTTCCACGGCAGTAAAACAGACCAAAGCTTCTCAAGAAAGAAAATACACCAAAAAATAAAGAAAAAGATTGAAGGCAAGGAAAAGAAAAATTAAACTGTATGAAGGTGAGAATATAAGGAAAGTATCAATATGAGATGGCATTCAAAACAGACATAGTAAATCAACTATAATTTTAAAATGCTTGATAAGTAAGGATGAAACAAAAGAGCAGAATGAGATTAGATTGGGAGAAGGAAGTCTAGTAAAATTGTGGAAACTAGATTAAAAAATAGTTACATATAAAACAAATGATAAACAAGATGTTACACAAAGACTCACCAAAAGTAAGTTTTAAACATAAATTAAAAATACATGAGGGTTCAGTGTAGTGTCAGTATGAAGACACTATTCTTTTTATTTTGTGGAATTGAAGGAAAGCAGCTATCTCTAAATCAGTCTAACCATTGGACTAAGAATAAATTCAGAAAACAACAGATTCTTCTCATCCTACTTATGGCTGCTCTCAGTGAAACTCTTTGTCCAGTTCTTCAGCTGTCACATTTTTACTTTCTAATGACCATGCTACATGGCCGTGTACTGTCCCTCTGAGGAGAGTAATGAAAGAAACAGAAACAGCAACTACCGTTAACTCTGAAAACTCTGGTCCTACCATCGTTTTGAGAATAAGTTTTTATTCCTGCTTCATTGGCATAATGGAAGATGACGGATATTTTCAACAAGGAAAAATATGTGAGGAAAACAATCCATTAAATATGCAAGAATTAGCAATATTACATCTTTCACAATTATTTTATTCAGTTGAATCAGTAACAATTGGAATTATCTGCTGGATTAGAAATTCAAAATCTTAACACTTCTCATAGTTATTGTAAACATGACTTTCAATTTTTGTCTGCCTACGATGTAATATCAAGTACCACTTACCCAGATCTTTGGATCATCCTGTTCAAGCCAGTTCATCTGAATTATAAAGAGGGTGTATGCTTTAAACAGAAATTTAACTTTAGCTTTATGGATCAGGTTATCTAGTTCCATTTTCATAGCATTTTGATTGTAACATATTCTACACTGGTTCATCTCTATTTTACTACTCTGTTGGGGTATTTTTTTACACAGGCTTTCTGGACTACATGCCGACCCAACACTACATGCCAGGGAGTTTTATTTATTTATTTAATTTTATGGCTTTCAAAAAGCATCAGTTGAAAAGCTCAGGCAGAAGTAACTTCCAATAAACAAGGAATTCTGACTGTTTAGATCTCAGGGCCACCATCAATTACTTTTTATTTTTTTCTCAAGCCATCTGAACATCTATATAGCTAGATAGTAGTTATAACAAATGTGTGGTTGAAGAAGTTACGTGCTGACATTTAGAGCACTTCTTCAGCTGTTTGTCAGTAGGAAAAACAAATGGCAGGTAACCCAAAGAAGAGTAAATATCCGTAATTAAAACCACTACATTAGGATTTGTTTCTATGTCTTTGCACACACAGTGTCTTTTTCACTCATCTAAAATGAAAGCCAAGGCAAAAAGAGAAAGAACAAAAAATTACCAGAAAAATCTGGTTTCATTAACTACAGAAAAGAGCAGAATCTGAAAATGATCACTCTTTCAAACTGATAGTAAGTCATGAATATTTTCTAAAAAGTTGTGTCAACATTCAAATGCACGTACCAAAATGAGAAATAATTCATTAGAAATATAGCTAGGTGTAGGTCTCTCATATCCTCCCCTCCTTGCATTAGCTTTCCATATCTAAACAATCAAGTAAAGAAATTCTCACTTAGTATGGGTAATACTTTAGTAACCCGAACCTTAAGAAACCCAACAAACCTTATACTGCTATAACTTTATTAAAATTCAACTGTATTGCTGAACATAAAACAATTTTAAAGTCAGCTAAAGCTCTATCAAAAATTTTACAAGTTTAAGCTTTATTGAATTACCAAAAAGGCATATATAGCTACAAATAATTTTTCAAGAAAAATACTTTTGTATATATTTCCTGTAGCATTTGAAAATATTTAAAAACGGTTATTCAGTAACACAGAACATAAAGTTGAAACTGACTCAAATCAAGCCAACTTAAATGCAATGTAAATCGTTTTCATTAACTAAACTGAGATGTGCAAAAAATATAAGCAGTGGAAATTACACCTTATTTGTTGGGTTTGTGTTAACAGGATTGCATTCAATGAATGCAGTTTGCACCACTCTACTTCTAGGCTAACGCCATTTTTAGGAAGGCCAAAATGCTGTTTCAGTCTGAAGAACAAATTTTTTTCTACATAAATAAGAAACTAAACATACCTAACTACTCAATATATATGACATCATCTCTATTTGGAATAGTTTTCATTATAAATTGCTGTGCATATCAAATTTTGTTTTCAATATGGTAATAGTTAAGTCTCAATACTTAACCTTAATTATCCCTAGTAGCAAATTTCAAATTTATTTAAAAAAATTACAGTCTTGAGTATGTATTAGGCATCTGAATGTTACAACCTTCACCAACAGCACAGAATGAAGACAAACTGGAATCTTCCATCTAGTTCAGACTTACTTTATTTACATGATCATGAAAAAACAAGAGTATAAGAACAAAGTATTGAAAGAATAAATAATGCTTAAATCTACAGAGACTGTAAAAAAACCCCAAACTTTCACAGAATAATGAAGTTTTGGGGGCATGTTAGCCTACAAAACTCGTTGCTTTATGAGGGTTAAAGGATGTTCACTGTGCTTTAATTAAGAAGTGCTCTACATGGGTTTTAAACTGAGCTAATTTATGCAGAGCTTTGATGGGCCTGTCATGTAATACTTAAGCTGAGATATGTTTTTTGAGAATATTAACTCACAAATGAAAAGCAAGGTTGCCCAAATTATGCACATCTCAAATTTAAATAATGTAACAATAAATATCATTCACATCAAGATGCAAAAGTTACATACTGCAATAGAAAATATGTACCGTACTTCTGGTTTGATGATGGATGACAGGAGGTAGATTTGGAGAAATGTACATGCTTGAGTAAAATTTTCTGCTAGACCGAATACTGATGCTTCTTTTTGGCTCTGAGAGAAGATGGCAGAACGACCTTTCTAACTGGATGCCCATGTCCACTGTAAATGGAAAAAAAATGGTAACAGTTCAAGCATAACGTGGTAATTTACAGGAAACAAACAAACAAACAACAACTATCAGAAAATTCCCTTAAAATGTAATGATCAAAATATGCCCATAACTTCTGTCCTGAGTGAATATTGATTAAGTGCACTTTGTCTGACAGGTAACAAGTATGTGCTGGTCATGCACAAGAAGATCTAGGACATGGTGGACAGAGAGGGAATGAAAAACAGGAAACTGTCATTCATGCAAGAGGCGGGGAATTATACACACTTATTACATCTGTCTAAAAAATCTTAATAGAAAAAGTATTTAATACTCAAGGCCAGCACAAAATATTTAAGTTTAATATCTGAGGGCAAGGCATATTTCAATGCAAAAATTGAATGTATTTGTTTCTCCTCCCCTCCATTTCTCTCATGCAAGGGTGCATCAGTTACAGCAGTAACAGTATGGCAATTTGCACAACTATCTAAATTCCTCAGTCCAACTAACAAGAGACAGAAACTCTCACCCTTATGTTGCCAAGTATCTCAACCTCTGTTGTTGCCATCTACCACCCTTGTGTGCTGCAGGTATTAACAAATTCCACCCCCCAGCGGAGTAATGCTCACTCTTGGTCTTTTACCAGCTACATTTTTGTGTAATTCATTTCTCAGGCCTTTTACTTAGAAATCTTGTTCCACCAGTACTCAAACTTTGGCTAAAGCTCAAAACTTTATGCCACAGCTGCATTTCGCAAATCTCTCAATGCTTAAACCACTCCAGATTACACTATTGTTGTAAATGTCACCAAGTTACCTAAATTGCTGGGTTTATCGTAACATCTACTCTAGATCTTCAGGTTTTCATATTCAGTAGCCTGAAACCCATACACGCTACGCCTTTTGCCTGATCATTTGATGAATATGAACTTACTGTTCCACAAGCATGAATATAATCCATTTTCTGATACTGATCTCTGGTGTTTCTCATTCCTTTCCTCAATGGAAAACTGATTAGCTAGGCTACTGCAAGTCCTGACACCTATGTGCTTTTCTTCAAAATACCAGAAGCAGCCTACTTTCCACTCATCATTCCTCCACCCCGCTTTGAAACCAAACATGAGATGATGCCTTAAAAACCTCACTTAAAACCAGGGCTCAGAATGAGCCAACACTTGATCACCTCAGGCTCCACCAGCCTGCACCAGGGCCCCTCGATGTCTTGACCTCCACTTCCTCCTTTCCCAAATTCCGCTAAGCTTTCCCTGAGATCTCTCCTCCTCCTTGCAGTTTTTCAAACTATCTCATTTTTTCAGAGCATGGGCAACATCAAACCCTGAAGTCCCTTCTCTCGGAGGGGGGCAGCGCCACTTCCTCACTCCCCTTGTGAGAGGCCCCACAGAAGCAGGATCTGAGGACACGCCGGCCTCAAAGAAAGGCGAAAACGCCGTAACATTAGGAGGCCCGGTGAAAGCAGCGCCATTTGGGATGGGCACCGGACACTTAGCGCAGTTTTTAGAAACCGGGCGCGACAAGCTGCGCGTCCCCCTTCGCCCTCCGGTGGTGCTGCTGCTGCTCCTC
>KL270734.1:5722-29562 GCA_000699545.1 Podiceps cristatus
TAATGAAATGTATCATGTTAAGCTAAAAGTGGCCATTTCTGACTTAAAAGCAAACTGTTATCAGTCAGATATAGGTTGTGCAGTCCTGGCTAATACAATAGCTGCAATCTGCTTGTCTTTCAGGGAGAAGATGGAAAAGGTCAATGAGGTACAATTGCCGTACTGTAATATTTACAGATAAAGTACCAGATAAGACCTAATTTATAAAAGAAACATCATGAGCTATCCATCATTAATTAATTTTATACTTTCCTTTCAAGCAGCTGACTATAGATAATTGGTTAAGGTCTTAAAGATTTGCGTAATAAATGCCTAGGGTAAGTGGAGCTGAAAATTCAGAGAAATGGCTCAATTTGCTCAGTATTCAGTGAAATAAGCTGGTGCATCAGCCAGTTGTACGCATAGGATTTTGACTAATTGATCACAAGTGACATCCCACTGTTTCTTAAATGAGGGCATTCATCTTCAATAGTGTCCTATAGAAGTGCGTAGTTGGTACAACATCTACAGTATACCTAAGGTATACGTGCGTTATGCCTTTTAGTTGCTGCACCCTGTCCTCATTAATTTTAGCTTAAGCTAGGATTAAAGTCTTTTAAAACTAGATAAGATGCTGACATGTGAGTACTGACTAATGAGACCTCAAGGAGTATTGTTTAGTATCTTCTGCATAATTATGCAAGACTGAAAAATATCCTCTTTTCAGTCTATTTTGGAATGTTCTAAAAGGAGAAGTATGTATTACTTGAATACAACAAATATGCCTAATCCCTTCTAAATCAACACATGTGCTATTTCTTGATGATAACACTGCAGATGTAAATTTCCTCCAACTTACTTTATTTTTACTATATTATTCTTACATTTGAGAATTGAAAAAGAATAACTGCCATTTTTCCCGGATTCCATAAAGAAAACTTTTTTCCCACCTCAGTATATATTATGTGGGGTTAATAAAATCCCCCCAAAACAGTAAGGTGAGAACTGCAAACCTAGATATCCAGACCTATTATGATCCATTCTTTGGGAACTACAGAGCAAACTAAAAAAGTCTAAAGGATACCCATGACCTGTAAATGCATGGAGTGGCATTAAATGTATCACTTTTACTCATGTTATTCATTATTCAGTCTCTGGAAAACCCTTTGGAATTCTTTTAGTACAACATCATATCTCACAAAAGTCTCTGTAAGTCCTTCCTCAGAAATTGAGGAAAATAAGTCTAGAAAGATGAGACCTTTTTACATAGACTAAGGGTAAGTGTGGCATTAGACAGCCCGTCTGCATCCTCACGACAGTGGTGTAGGGAGAGCTGCTCAGATTTAATGCTAGATCAATATGAAGGCTCCCAGGGTCTGCTGAAGCAAACCAGGGGACACATTGTCGTCTTGTCTCTGCTGCCTGTTGTACAGCTCATACAAATCAAAGCGCTTCAGCAGTGACAAGTGATGTTTCTATTCCTATCGATCTCAGCTGAGTGAACTATCCTGGAGGGAATGACTGTTTTTCAGTGTCAGATGTCCTACGATTGGGTTTCAGACATATTACGAGCCCTGTCAGTACAGCTGTTGGAAATGGTTGGAGTTTGTGTTGATACCTACCTACCTCTACGCAGTTGCATGTGTGTAATGTATGCATGCTGTGAAAGTGGTGGAGTGTATGCTTGATCAGCAACCTGAAAGAGGAACTGCAATGTGGGAATTGGGTAGAAGGCGCAGGTGGATTTGCAGTGTTGATGAGCCTGGCCCCTTGGTTCTTCCAGGTGGTCTGAAGGCACTCATGCCATACACAGCCACCAGGGCCAAATTTTGAAAAGTTCAAAGGTCCAGACCCAAAAGCAACACATGCAAACTGAAGATGAAAATTAAAGATGGGAAATTGTGAAGCTGTGTTGGTTTTACCAATGGTATGCTGGCTTATACCAGCTGGTCATTTCATCATCCACTAATTTTTCAGCAGAGGTCTTCTGGCCTATCATGGTCTTCTAGACCGGTTTGTACACTCTTTAAGATTTTAAGTAGATAAGTGAGTATAATTCATCCAGCAGGAGGACACACAGCAGGAGATCAACATCCAAAGATCAGTTGGCCTCACCATTACAGGAATTTAGGCATAATTTTTGTTCAGAATGGGATGGCAAACTAAACCAAACATTGCTTCAGCTGATTTTTCTTTCTCAAACAAAAATTGCATTGCAACAGCTTGAGTCAAAGCTGAGACTGAATAGCAACTGAGTCAAAAACTTATTGGAACAGTTGCCTAATTTCAGCTCTCTGACACAGCTGATCTTATGGGATTCAGATTTTGCTGTTGGAATCCTTTGCATCTACATCAAAAGGTGAAGGCAGCTAGGTAACTGTGCTCACTGTATCAGCTTTGAAGAAGTTTTGTCAGTGGGGAATGAGTTTCTAACTCACATAACAAGAGAAGTCTGTAATTGAGTATTTGCCTGTTATCTTAATATATTTTCTGTTTGAATTACTACCTGCATTTTTGATGTTCAGTTTCTGGTGTTTTGACAAAGAAAAGTACTGTTATAATGTGCTGGTGAGGAAGACAAAGATTCGCTCTTCTATTTTCCTGCTTGGTGACAGACATGAAGAAGGGAGTCCTATATTTATTTGAAGTTTTAGCTAATACTCTATACACAATATCAGTGAAATTGTTCCATACAGGTGGGATTCAAATGAAAATAGGCCAGGGGAAAAAAAAAAAAAATGATGATGATAACATTTTATATCTGTTTAAATTTTACCAGCATCCATGAGCATTGTTATCTAAAGTATTGGTATGTTCTGCAGCATGGAAACTCGTCATTTTTAGGCAGAAAATTACCAAACATTTCTATGTTGATGTTGGCCCACTGGGACAACAGTAGGTAATCTGACAATATCAGATCTTGTTAATGACTGTTCTGCTCAGTCATCTGGTATATAAGTCATCAGGATTTTCATTTGCTGTAAATCCTGCTTTAAGGAAAATAAACAAAAAAAGCATTATTAACCTATAGAAACCTAGGTGGGACTGTGATATTCACATACCATGCATTTGATGTTGTTATTAACTCCAGGAAGGAGAGAGTGAAGACTATGACACTGGTAGTATTTTATCTGCTTTGTGTTCATTTTGCAATGGTTGCAATTGCTACATGTCACACAGCACAAGAAATCCAGCTGAGACGCTACTAGAAGCACTAGGCAGAAATGATCTTGGGCAGCAGAAAGTTTTGGAAACTGGTATATAGTATACCGATAGTCATATGTCGTGCAAGTTTTACAATAGCTGAAATGGAGCGTTTGATTGACACCATTTCTTCTTCACTCCTTTTCATTGGAATTGCATGTAGGAGCTGTTGAATTTTGAAGCATATGAGGACATCTGTCATGGTAAATCTATTTTTGAACAAAACCTTTGTGCCAAAACTATACAAAATTCTGTCAAAGTATATTTTTCATAAGTTACATGGTCTGTACCATTAATAATGACTATTTTGATGGGTGACAATGGTAAATGTTGCCTTCAGGACATAGACATTAAAGACTTCTGTTTTGATTTGTTTAGTTTTGTTTTGTTTTTCTTTTACCCTTCCAAGGTCAGTATGTTACAGTTCTCAACAGAAAGAAGAGACATTCCTTCATTTCTTTGTTTATTTACTGATTTTATGCAAACACTTGAATTCTGCTGGGGACTTGTATTAAATGCATATACTGTTTGGCTATTTCCTGTTTGCAGCAAGCTAATTTTCATAAGATATTCAAACATCTGAAGTTAGGCTGTTGGCAGTGGTTAGCGTAGCTAGCTTTGAGAGCCTCTAGAAACTCAGTTTTAGCTCTAGCATATCGAAGTGATAAAGAGGAGAAGGCGGTGAAAAGATAAGTTGCAGCTGGCAAGTGGGAATAGAAGCTTCTTGGCTCCCTTGCTCCATCCTTGACTTACTGCATAACCTTAGGCACATTATTCATCCACGCGGTATCTCAGCTACCACAGATACACAATAAGACCAATACCCCCTTGTATAAATGTCTCTAAGATGCGTAGATGAAAAGTGACAGAAAATGCAAAGTAATATTATTTACATTCTTCCCATTTCCTTATCTGTGGCCTTCTTGCAGGTTTTAAAGCCTCATGCCAGCCCCAGGGTGCTTACCATCCAAGCAGACCTGTGCTGCTTTGAGCATACTGTCTTTGGCATAAAGGCGTTTATGACGGACTCCTTGTTCGCTACCGACAAATAAAGAAAAATATTGTTTCTTCACTGATGTTCTGTAATGACAGTTCAAATCATTCTGTCTTTGACCTTCCTTTAAATTTATTTACCTTAAAATACCTATTGAGGCTGTTGAAGTATTTTTTTCCAGTAAAAAGCTGAAGTTAAGAAATCACCCTGTCAACACAGATTTGAGAAAGACGGGCAGATGGCCCTTACAAAATGTTCTGTGCGGCACAAACTCACTGGTGGTTTCGAGGGAGCGATGGAGATAGCATGCAGATGGAGATGCCCAGGAGTGCCGCTCTGAATGTTAAAACCTTGTCTTCCGAGTGTTGCCTCATACAGTGTCTCTGAACGTCAGTCTATTATAGTACAGTCATAAATGCTTGTTACCTATGCTGATGAGATGATATTTAGACATGAAGTTTGTACACATACACTGTTTTATCTTTCTTAAATCACTGGCAGAGCAGGGTTCACTTACTAATAAATGGAGCTCCTAAGGATTATGACACCTTGTCTGATTTTTATCTTAACTTAAAAATCCTATTCTGAATTTATGTATGGAATCTAGTATTCTTGTAAGTTATTTATTTGAAGTATATTTAGTTATTCTTTCCAAATTTATTTCTGGATTATATTATATAATAAAATACCTTAGGATTTCAATATCTTAAATTTTCCATGAGTGTTTTGTGAAGAACCACTAAGATTGACTAGTAATTGATGCTTAATTTTAAAATTAGAATGTTAAAAAACTTAATTTGAGGACAGTCTCTATTTTTACATCCAGTATACCCTTTTGGGAGAGATGTTTTTTGATAGAGTTTCAGTCTGACTTTGGGTTTTTTTTGTTTGGTTGGGTTTTTTTTGGTTTTTTGCTTGTTAGAAGGTGATTATACTCACTTGTGTTTCCTTGCTTCGGAGTTGTTCTGCCTTAGATGAAGTTTGGTGACTGAACACACTGTAAAACTCAGGAGAAAGCAGCCAGATAAACAAAATTGTTGCTATTTCTGGTTGGTTTGTTATTTGGTGTGCCAAATTTAATAGTATTATTTTTGTGTTCTATTTTCTAGACTACCAATCAAAAAGAAAGTTTCTTGTTCCCAAGTCCACCAGTAGGCTTGTTTTTACAGATGATGTTCTCAAGATAAAAGCTGTGAGATGACTAACATATACATGAGAGGACTGTTATTGATGTGAGATGAACCTTAATCTAGCTTTCATGAATTTCTGAGTACCCAGTGTAGCTCCTTTTTACATACGCATTCCAGTACCTTCTCCAGTGACGTTCAACAGTCTGTAATAGTTTGAAATCAAAAAAGTAATTGATATAAATGCTGTTAAAATATTTTTTAATGTATAATTGTGCCTGTAAACAAGAATGTCTAAAACTAGTTGGAAAATTGTTGTTCTTTGCTCTTCGTCTTGGGCAATATCTCTTCCCTGTTTTCAGTAAGTTATCACATTGATAAAACACTCCAGAAGAGTGAGGAGGGTACCTTTTAAGTCAGTGTAGGGTTGGGTTTTTAGTGTTTGGAGTTTTAGGAGTTTTTTTAAGTCCTGGTTTTAGTTTTGTAATGGCTAGACCACTGGAACTGTAAATATTAGTTGTGTTGAACAATAACAGTTTTTAATTAGTGTCGATATAGTTGATTTTCAACATGCATTCCAGAATCTTCCCAACTTAGTTCCCAGGTTATCCTGTAGGAACTGAAAAGAAAAAGCTTAGCAGGAAGTACTTTTTTACTGTTGTCTTATTGTAATTTTTTTAAGGCTTTTCTTGAAATGGGTTGTGTTAATACCTCTCTAGGCGTTTTTTATGATAAATCTAAATATTTGGTTA
Organism: Podiceps cristatus; assembly: GCA_000699545.1. Classification (NCBI taxonomy): domain Eukaryota; kingdom Metazoa; phylum Chordata; class Aves; order Podicipediformes; family Podicipedidae; genus Podiceps; species Podiceps cristatus. Next base: position 11,779 of record KL270734.1, read on the forward strand.
TGGCATCTTGCTTGATGTAAGAGCATCCTTTGTAATTTAGTATGGTTGGGGATAGGTTTTTTCTGTTTATGAAAGAGTAAAAACATTTGTGCTTTGTTTCTCTGAAGTGGCTTGTGCAAGATTCTAACGTGAATTGTGTCATAGGTGATATTTTTTTTGGAAAAATATTTTTATTATGGCTGTATAGATGATCAATGTAATAATGACTTTATTACATCTTTTATTTTTTCTTTAATTTTTCCTTTTAAAGGTGAGAAGTAATAGTCTCATGCATAAATCCCTGAGGTTTGTGTGGTTGAGTTTCTGGCTCTTGGATCCTTTTGAAAGCCAAATCCCCCTGTCTCTTCCTCAGTTCCTTGCCTGTGGTACGAAGCTCTCATATCTGATGGATAGCAATGGGTTCATCAGTAATAGTGGTGTGACTGAATTCCATTTAATGTAATGTATAATGATGAGTTGTTTCTTTTCTCTATTTTTACTTTTTCTGTAGAAGTGTGAGCATATTCTTAGCACAAGTGGTTTGTATGAAATGCAAATGTGCCAGTTGTCCTGGCACTAGCTACCTTACATAACTTGCTTAAAATGGTTATGATTCTAGAAAGACCTATGACTGTGCAGGTGTTATGTGCATTTTCAGAAGCCAAAATGTTAAAGTATTTGTTGTGCTGATGAGAAATGATTCTTCTGACTTGGAATTGAGATGACTTCTAGATTTTCGAACTACACTTGTACAATTTACCATAAACCATCTTTATTTTTTACAGCAGGTTTGGTATGACTCTGGTAGTAGTCAGTAGAGGTTAAAAGAGTCTATCCATGGTAGTTGGGCTTCAAACTGTAAAGGTTTTTGTGTGCCTTACAAGATCTCAATATCTTGAATTGACAGCTTCAGTGCTTTAGCACTGACAGGAGTAGCCAAGCAGTTTGTTTTCCTAGACCTGATCAATACGAGTAGGTGGTATTAGATTACAGGTTAGCGGGTGACTTCTCAGATGAAGTAATGGGCATGTACACAGTCTTTACAGGCTGATAATTATGTGGAACAGGGTGTTGTCTCACTGGGTAGAGGGCTGGAACAGTGTGCTGAAGAGACATCCAACTGGAACCACGCAGAGTATGTGGCCAAACTGTAGCTCTTCGACACCAGTAAAGCACATTCTTCTCGAGACTTTGGCTGTGCCCAAACCTTGCTCAGGAACCAGAGCAGGCTATACCAGGATCCTTTCCTTTGCGCCCTAAGAAATAGCAGAGAATTTCTGCACTTGAAGGAGCAAAGAATCCAATATTTGTGTGGTTTTGCAGATTCCTGTCCTTCTGAAGGAGAGAATATTCAAAGGCTGGTCAAAAATCCCAGTTACCTGTATACTTTACAGTGATCAAACAGGTTTCTAAACCACTTCTAACTATAAATATGATTGTAACTACTGCGGTGTGCTTGTGTTTGATATGCTTGCATGAATGCAAAGAGGCTTACAGAAGCAGAATTTAGTAGCAAACTGTAGGATGTTATTTCAGGCTTGTGATACTAAAGTGTTGTTCAATTATAGATGTAGGTCTTTGCCACTGGAATTGCATTAAGTGCAAGGTTTTGCTCGTCTCTCAGTTTCTTGTAGAATAAATGTTACTAGTGCAAACATTTGTTAATATAATGGTGCTCTTTGTATGAAGACCACTGTGCTTGCCTAGATACAGGCACTTCGTACAGTGGACTTCATATTCTCTACAGCTATTTAAGTTAATCTATGAAAAGGGCCGTAAATACCGACATGATACATCACCATAGTACTTCCTTTGTGTCAGAGAAGACATGTTACCAGTTAAATATTTAGCCTACCCAGAAATTGTATTTGGCATCCATTTAGGCAGATGTTTAGAATGAAAAGCATATTATGAATGAGATGCCTCTCACTATGTAACTGGCTATGAAAAATGCGTCAGTCATTAATGTAAGAAAAATGCTATTGTTTTATAAATCTAACAAAGCTGAGATGATATTTTGGTGCAGAGTATGTACATGTCAGTGTGTGTGCGTGGTATAGTTTAAGACCTGTGCCAGTGCAGTGGTAATAGAGACCTGAGGGGAGAAAAAACAAGGAAAAAAAGAAAATCAAACTTTTTGGGGGAGTCTTTTTCTTAACACATATTGTTTCATTCCATTCAGCATCAAGGCCTTTTTCTTTCCTCTCAGCATCAAAGGCTGAAATCTTACTACACTGTGTGATTTGTTGAATTGGCATCCTCACTGCTGTAATGAGTACAGGAGCAGCGCTGCGGTGCATTTTATCTGCTCACTGGACTACATTGATATAGAATGGAAGTCTTTAGGTTACAGTTTAGTGGGATTCCTTTTCAGTGGCCTAATTGGGTGAAAACTCTATTTTAATAGCTGATAATTAGTTGGAACATACACACATTTTCCATGAGGCTGTGATCGTATACCTTTTCCTGAGATGTCGATTAAAAAAATGAATTTCCAAAAGTAGCTTGCCATGCAATAGGTTATTTTTCAAGTGATCTCTCTGCAGTCACCTATGGGGATGACAGCAGTTGATCTGGTCTCTCCGTGGATGTGCAAAGCACCCCACAACCACACGCAGGGGTGGTATCACACAGATATACCTGCAGCAGCAACACCCAAGATGAAAGCTTTGAAATGAAATTGTGATGTTTTAGAAGCCTTAGAATGTATGTTTTACATGGCCTTGCTCCAGCTGACTCTTTAGAGAGCCACTGGGGCTTTCTGATGTAAATGCTTGATGGAAAATTAAGACCTCAGCTGAAACATTAGAAGACTTGTCATTGTCAGATGTAAAATACATGGTATCAAGAGGTCTGTAGTAGTTTCTACTATTGACTGTTGGTATGAACTAGAGAAAAGCTTTTAGCCTCTTATTTTATAAAAATTTTATTAAAATGTGGTGATGGTACCTAGCTACCATTTAGGTAATGCTTAGAAATAACTTTGATCAGTTTGTGCATGAATACATGAAAAGGAAAGGGATGTGTCTATGCTGAACTGAGTCTCGTTTGGTTTGTTCACAAGGGTTTTTGGTTTCCTGCCGAAATTCAACCTTGCCTTTACAAAGCCAAGTATATAATAAATTTCTCCTTATTATAAAGGATATGGGCATAGGGTAGGAGCTCTATGAGAAATCAGGCATGGATTGTTAACATTGTCATTTTCTTCACATGGGTCTTGCAAAGTTGTAGAAACACATGGCAACATAGGTATAACTCTATGCATAGAGATACGGCTGCTGCTGCTGGTTAGAAATAGTATTCCAGAGCTCAGTTACACCAGAAAACTATTATTCTTGGTACAAACTTTAAGAAAAACACCTGCTCTGAATGGTTATCTTTATAACTTTTTAATACAAAAGTGAAAACTTTAAATTGGAAAAAAAAATGTTTTTCAATTCATACAGAAAATCTTGATTAGAAAATGTCAGTTTGTGACTGTAATACAAATTCCTTTAATTTTCTGTGAAAGGCTGCCTGTGTAGGTAGACGGCATCTCATTAAAGCACTGTGTTGTTGAAGGTATTTTTTGACCCTGAAATTTCCTCATTAGTGTTCTGAACAACTCTGAATAAAGGAACATGTTTAACTTCACTTTTCTCTTACCAATACGTTTAGTTTGGTCTCGGGGAGAGAAGTTAGTTTTTGTTAAGCTTTATTTTAAGCTTTGCCTGGCAGAAATTAGGAGCTTCCCCCTGCACACACAGAGTCACCTTCTCAGAAATGCCTTGTCTGTTTTGGCTGCCAAGTATGCCAGGGAAATAATACATATATACATAAAAAGTATTTTATATGAAAAAGCTCTGCCTTATCCCCAAGCAAAGCTGAATTCTACATTTGAATGAACGGGTCCTGTAGTTTTTGAAGTCATGTCTCTTGGGGGGGAGGGAGAGTAGGTTGTCTTTTCTGCACCTGAATATAATTTACAGGTTATAGGTAATTTTTGTAAAATATATTTCAGTATTTTGGGGCATATGTGTATGGTTGAATGGGTTTTGATAAAGCTATTATGTGTAAAAGGACAATGTCTTCTCTCAAAGTTCAACTTCTGGACACATGAAGTTTGTAATGCTTTTGCTTTTTAAGGAACATAATGCGGGACAGAATGTAGTCTATCAGCACAAGTTTTTGCTTTTGTAGCTAAATTTTTGGAAACCTGGCTGATTCTCTGTGGCCTGGGATGCTACACATTTCTGTAACTTTGCAAAGTGATAAAAAGGCAAAAGGAATATATAATTTTGCATCATCCATGAGAATATCCCATTTGTGGCATTTGACCATGTAAGTGAATGTAATTCAGTGTATAAAGGTTAGTAGAGTTAAAATAAATCAAACTATTTCTTGAAAAACTATTTCTTAACAAGCACCTTATGCACAAGACAGGATTTTCACAGATAAACTCTTTCAATATTAGGAAATATTCATGTCCTTTTAGCAAATGGCTTTTCATCTCAGAGGCACCTGAAGGCCTTATTTCAAAGCTGGGAAAATGGATGAAACAAGGTGGCATGCTCAGAGACTCAGACTTGAGTCAGTAGCAACGATGGACTTGCTTTTGTTGTTGGTTTTTGTAGTTATTTCAGAGGCAAAATATTAGGCACAGTGAGCAAATCAAAACCCTAGCTCCCATGATGTGAGTAGATACCTTTAGCAGTTTCTCTGATGTTCAATTATTAGCACTTCTCACCGGGTGCAAAGTTCTGAGAAGATTAATCCTCACCTTTCTCAAAGGAAAGGGCATTTGCCAGCATCCAAGTTATACAAGAAGCTGCTTTCTTTAGCGTTCCTAAGGCATGCGAGGGTTGCCTGGCTTGGAGAAAAAACGTGATGTTCTAAACCTGCAGAATCTAATTATGTAGAACAGCTTCATGTATATGCAGAGATGCTTTAGGAAAGTTAATAAACGCACTTTTAGTCCTGAACAAAAGCCCAAGCCTGGAAGAAAGGGGAGGAAACAAGAGAATATTTTACAGAATATTTGAATAATGAGATCAGTACAAGATTGCACGTTGAAGATACCTTTTAGGCAATTTAGGTACTTAGGCTGAAGAGTTATTATTAAACTGCTAACTGAGGACCTTGGAGTGCAATGTTGCATGAGATTATGTGCAAGGATCATTTCCTGCACTTTATAACTCTGTCGCTTACTGACAGCAAAAAGAAAGAAACTTTGTTGTGCATGGCTAAAAGTTTGGGCTGATTTATGTGACATGGGTGCCCGACTGGCATGATATATGAAAACATCTCTTCTCCTGATGAACTTCTTGTTGTTTTGCGAGAGGTTTGATGTATTTAGAGCAGGTTTACAATCTGCCCTATGACAGTTTCAGAGCCCAGTCAGTGGAGATAAATTGGAGATGGCTGGCAGTGAAATCTTAACAAATGTGCTGACATCTCAGCTGAACCACAGGCATATGATTTGATTTTATATTTTTTTTTTTTTTGTTCCTGGGTGGATGCAGGACTTGCTGTCACTCAAGGTCCCTGTCTTCAGGAGATGAGCATTATGAGCATTTTTAATTGATGTATGCTGGAATAAATCAGAGAGTGCTCTAATGCTTCTGTTAACAAATGTTGCTAGTTTTCTATTGCTATTGTACACAACAGGCTGGGCAGCTTTTTGGTGTAGTATGATCTCAGATGTTGTAATATGTAGTCAGCACTTTCTCATCTGTTTCCTTCTAGCGTAATTATAAAGCTTTTGCAGCCTGCACCATTGCTTCTTTTCAACTTCGTTTAGTCAGGCTTATTTCTGAAACTAAATAAAGGAAAAGGAGCTGAAGAATTAATACTGGCACCTGCCAGTGCTTGAGTTAATGGGCTATATGCAGGAAAGCCTTGTGAAATTTTCCTTTTTTTTTTTTTTTTTTTTCCCTGTTTTAATTACTCTGGTTATCCTATAGCACCAGTTAGCGCTCAAAGTAGTGTTAATTTATTTGCCACAAGAAATCCCATAAAAAGAGCTACTTCCCTGTGTAATTTCAACCTTTATATTTTTGTTAACGTGTGATATGATTGAGGAGAAAGCCTAAGCCTGGCATTTCTGCCTCTTACAAAAGCAGAGCTTCAGAGTTTCTCCACTGTATGCTGAGCTGGTAACTGAGAAGGAACTAACTGACCCTTCAGTTTTCAACTGACCCTCTGCATTGTAGCTCTCTGACTCTGCTCACATTTTTCTGACCATCTGAGTACACTTTATTTGTGCTAATTTCTGCTTTTGGTTGTTGCACAGAAAGGGATATTTGAACCTCAAATCCCTCACAGCATCCAACTAAGCTGATTTGGAAGGAACACGTCCTGCGGTGCTCCTGTGCTGAGTATTCAGCAGCACCTTTGCAAATTACAGTTTTGCTTTGGGGTTTTTTTGGGTTTTGGTTTGTGGTTTGTGGTTTTTTTTAGTTGGTTGGTGTTTTGTTTTGTTTTTCTTTTTTCATATGACTGATATTTTAAGTTAACATAATGGTGGAATGACACACTGTAGGGTAGACTGCATTTCTCTTGCTGATCGCCTACCCTGTGGTTTGGTGTAGACTGGGCAGCAACAGGCAGCAACTTGTTACCATTTCAGGCAAGTTAGAGACTCCCATCAAAATGTCTCTTGCCTGTTGCATTCAAGCATTCAGTTACCACAGCTTTTTGAAAGCCAAAGCAGGAGCACCATATCTGTGAAGCCTTTGATCGCAGATTAAAAAAATGCTCAGCGTGTGAGGGTGAAATTCAGAATGGTGTTGCCAAGTTTTGGAAAAGTGACATTCGAAACAAGAAATGTCTAAAGAGTATCTTTGTCCAGATATTCATCAAATACTGGCTTCATCAATCCAAAGGCCTTGCAGACAGTGAAAGAGCAGTCTCAAAAGGGCACTGCTTACTAGCAGGATAAGACTGCTTAATTAAAGGAAGGCATCAGTATAGCATGTTGAAGTGTCAAAATGACCTTTTATATGAATTTCCAGCAGGTCCATGCTATCTCTTCATAGATACCACAAAAACCTTCCCGTGGTGGAGTGTTTGGCAAACTTCTTTATAGACTATAACTTCCAGATTCTGTATTTCTGAACGTTTAGTATGACTACGGTATAAGTACAATAAGAGGTTCCTTTTCCCATGTCTAAAAGGTAAGATGGATCCATTTTTTTGAAAATTTGTTCATCTTTTAGTACCACAAAAAAAGAGACTGCATAATTTCTGAGAAAACAGGCTGTATACTTGTCATAGGGCAGTGACTAACGGCTTTATTTAACACTTCATTTTTAAAATGGGAATTAGATCTTAAGCTTTCTAATAGCATTTCTTTTATGCTGAAGATTGCTATTCTGTCCTTTGGGGGTGGTTGAGTTTTTATCTTATTTTTTTTGCTTTCTGCCACTGTTTTTCTTCTCCTCCTCTTTGCGAGAATTACATCCCACCTGCTTGTGCATTACTGGTTCAAAAATAGGCCTATTTTAGTAGTTGCAATGTAGCAGCCTCTTCCTAAAGTATAGTGGCAATGTAAGAAGGAATTACCACGTCAAAAAAGAAATTAATTTTCTCTCTCTTTACTGAAAATGGTTACTGAAAATGAAGGAATTTAATTTGCAAAGATTGGGCTGTTTGTGATATGGCACTAAATAAAGGATTTGGGGTTGCTTGTGCTGCTACTGTGACAATAAATAATCAGAGAGAGAGATATAATTTCTCCAAATGTTCCACAGACACACAAGCAAAATATTTCTGGTGTAATTCAGGTGGCTCAATCATAGTATTTATTTGTTTTGCTCTTGTAGCTTTTTTTTTCCTCCTCTTGTTTTTGTCTAATTTAGTATCTGTAATTAAGAATTTGGAGGATCTCACTGTAGATAATGATTTGCTCTGTCTGAAATCTACCTTTAAAATATTTTTCTTTTTTACTATGCAATTAAATCCGCGTTTTTTGGTGGTGTTTTGGTTTGTTTGGGGCTTTCTTGTTTGGGTGTTGGGTTTTTGGGTTTTTTTTTTAGGAGTCCAAAGTATCTTATAAATAAGAATATTAGGATTAAAGGGCATAATTGAAGGATATTCACTTTCAATGCAGTTGATTCCCTTGGGCAAAAGGAGGGCCCCTCATCTCTCCATGCATGCACGAATAGCACCAGTTCAGCATCTGCCATGACTATTTAAAATAATAATGAGTTTAGTTCTTAGGAAAGCAAAGGATTAACAACAGTAGCTCATGCCAGGATTAGAGTAAGGAAGTGCTGCAACAACGTTTCTCAACCCCTGTGCCAAGACACTTGAGTTTTAGCTGTTAAGAAGAAAGCTGTTCAAGTCATTTAAATTATACTTTGCAAGAGGAGACTCCAAGGTCCCAGAACACGTGTTCTCAAGATGTGGGTTTCCGTGTTTGGTGCTCACACTTGCTTGTCTAATGGCTGACAGGGAGCAAGGTCATTATGCTTCTTTGTTTACAACAAAATCATGTTATGGCAAAGGTTGAAAGTAAGAGTCAGAGATATTAAGGCTGAAAAAGAGCTCCTGGAGTAATTTTGTACTTAGCTTTGCGTTATTACATGATAGTACCGCTAGTTTTCTACAGTAGTTCTTTGTCACATCCAACCTTGAAACCTCTATTTGAAATGGTGATCTCAGAATCTCCTTTGCCAAATCATTACACTATTTGTTTTTAGTAGTTTCTTTTTCATCTTTTAAGATGTTAGCTTTAGTTTCTTGACTAGAGGCATTTTTCTCTTGCACTTGCCTCACTTTTTATGAAGACTTTTACAAATAATGTTAAATTTTAGCATTTTTTTTCTTTTCCTCTAGTTAACTGTCGAAACCACTTTTTAAAAGTCAGACTTTTTATAAATAAATACAGCATTTTGTTTCCTGACATCCTTCTGGATGCTTTTCTGGAGAGAGTTGGTGGGCATTTTAGTGTAAAAACTGTATACATGCACTTCACCAACAAATAGATGGACTAAATTCCCCCAGCATACTGTGTGAAAGATTGGACATACCTGGGAATGGTACTCTTTCTTCAAATCCAAACCAGAAATTTTACTGTCCTCTCCCTAATACAATAGTATTTTTTAAAGTTTCAGTAAGCATGTAAGATGCTCTGGTTGTAGCTTCACTCTTGCATGAAGTTCAAAAGTACGATCTTGAAGCAACATATCATTCTACATGCCAACCCCGTATTGGTTTTTTTCTGCAGATGTATCCCATTGCACAGCTATTTATGGCCTTAGTTTACTACTGTCTGCTTTTGGTTAGCTTGTCTTCTCTGTGCAGCCCCGCGTGGACTGACTGAAGTCTTAAATCCATTTATCTAGTCTTGTCAACTGCATTTGCCACATCTGCAAGAGCATTAGCCCAAGACGTTTTATGGGGATGGGTAATATCCTTGGAGTTGCCTAGTGGTCCTTGGAGAATTCAGATACTGCCTTGATGATGTTCCAGTATGTATCTGAATGTGGTTGTATTTATTTTCACGTTATTCAGTGCATGTGCTTGTTCTGCCAGCTTACCCCTTTATCTCAGGAAATATTTTCCATGCATGTTCTTATACTGTATTTTAGCAGTGCTGTTCCAAAGACACTTTTCTTTTTTATTCAATGGGTCACATATGTCAAATCCTTTCTATTCGAATAAAACTCAGCAGCTTATAACTGATCATCTTTCTCTTTCTTGCTCCCTTTTTTTTTTTTTTCCCTCTCATTCATTATGAATACCAAAGTTCACTAGTAAAATAAACCAGAGAATGTTGTTATTACCTTTCTTCTGTGCTAGGTCTTAATCTCAGTGGCAGAACATTAGTGTGTGGGATTAAAAGAGATTTTGCACAGCTCCAGTCACGTGTAGCAGCAACCTGCAACCTCAGGAGCTGTATAAGGAGGAGCTGTAGGTCTTGGAGTTGTATAATGAATGAATATTGCTAAAGAGATGGAACAGGCTGGAACTCAGTAGGCCATTTGTCTGAGTGTAGGATAATAGAAATCTTGAACTCCAGCAAAGGATTATTCTGAAAGAGGAATATGTTTGGTAGTGTGCTGCTTGAATCAGCTTTATGTGGAGGAGAACCTCAATTTCTGTAGAGTATCACAGGTTGTTCTTAGTAATGTCTGGCAACTCTGTATCTCAGATATTCAAACAACTATGGTTAGAGTAATTAAACAGTAGATAGCTAAAGGAAATCAACATATTAACACTGAAAATGGTGTGTTAAGTTTCTAATATTTTATGTTTAGGAATGCAAAACAGTAAATAATGAAATACATGCATTTTTCTTCCTAATAAGAAATTCCCCCAACTAATGTTACTGCATTTATTTATTAGTGCTTATACATTTCTCCTTGTATGTCTAAAACTATCTATTTATACATATAAATAAATATATATTCATATTTGTCTTAGCAACTATCAGTGAACAAAACCCATTTGAATCAACACAGATCAAACTAATAGAAATCAATCATTGTCCAAATTGGAAGAGTTCCTAGAAGCAGCTGCATTCACCAAACTTCATGTTGAAGGAAATAAAGCACTGTGTAAAATAGCTTCAAAATAGGAATGCTGGATGGGTGACTTGCACTTCAGAGGTAGCTGTGAAGATGAACGTCTCATTTGTAGGATGACTAGGAAATTCTCCCTAGCCACCACCTGTAAGGAAAATTAAAAATTGTTCAATGGAAAATTAGGGAAATATTCTCCTGTATCTATGTGATAATAAGCCTTTAGGAAATTACAGAAAATGGTTCTTGTCATTTAACTGCACAAGTGAAAGGAAAAGGAGAACATAATGAGAACACAACTGTGTTGTTTCGGCGTGGTTTATTTTGCACACTAGGGTGACCAGCTGGGACAGATCAGTCGTGTGAGAGCTGCCACAGGAGATATAATGGTGGCATGTCTCAGAGCTGAGAGAAGAATAAAGAAATGCTCAACTATGTGAAAAACAGAAGTGAACAAATAGAGAAGTCCTGGGATACTATTGTGGAAGGATAATTGTCGTGGTTTAGCCCTGAACGGTAACCGGATCACGCAGCCACTCACTCATCCCTCCCCTCCCCAGTGGGGTGAGGAGGGGAAACAGAGAGAGGGAGCTCGCAGGTTGAGATGAAAACACTTTACCAGGTCAATAAAAGTAAAAGATAAAAATATATTAATTATAATAACAATGCATAAGGATAATAGGATATATAAAATTAACAGTGCACAATTTCTCACCACCCAACGACCAATACAGCAGCCAGGGAGCAGGGATGTTCCCCCGCAGCCACCCCAGAGCAGCAAGCTCCAGAGAGAGCGCGAGGGAACAAACAGCCAGACAGGCCCAAACAAAAACAAACGAAAATAAAAGTAACAAGAAGGGAACATGAACAGAAAGCGAACCGAACAAGGAACCAGAGAGAGAGGGGACAATGGCCGACCCTCCCTTACACCGGCCATGCCGTCTATGGTACGGAATACTCTCTCTGGCCAGTTTGGATCAACCATTCTGGCTGTGCCCTCCCAGGTGTTTGCACCTGCACAGCAGCAAAACCCAGGAAACTGCAAAATGTCCTTGATTGTTCAGCAGCAACCAACAACAGCAGCGTGCTGTCATTATGTTTCACATACTAAATCCAAAATGCAGGAGCTGTGGAAAACAAAACTAGCTCCGTCCTGGCTGAAACCAGGATAACAATGGGGATGGAAAAACAGGACAAGATGGGACTCAGCAGTCCTGTCCTAAAATTTAAGAATTAAATAATTACACTACTGCTATAGTATTTCTATGGTTTTGGCCTCTTTCCAGTGTGTGTTGGGATTTTCCACAGAAATTTTAGAAATGCCAGAATCAGTCATTTTTTATTATGTATTTTAGTATAGATTTTTATCTATGTTTATCAGGAAGTTCTGTTGGCTCACTTCCAGATTTTCCATTAGGCATGCTAATGTCCTGTTTAGTGAGAACACCTTAATTAGGTAATCATAAACACATATGTGGACATTATTCTGGTTTAAGAAATTCTTACTTGGATTTATTCTTTTATTTTTGTTTAGTGCATCGGCAAGCTGTGTAGTTGTAGGTGAGGTTGCTGTTTGAAATTGGTTTATTTAAGCTAGCACTACTTTTGTATAGAACCTGACTTAATTTCAGGTTAATTTTGTTTTAACTAGAATTGATTAAGAAGCTATTTAAGATAAGCTGATATAAATGACTGTTAAGCAAAAGATGTGCAGATAATTTTACAGTCATGGAACTAAAATAAGTTAACACACACATTTAGGTGGTTCCTCTTGCTCTAGCAGTTACCTGAAATGTGATTAGCATCAGCAAACCAAAATAAGATTGTATTAAATGATTAAATGTTTCCACACAGAGCACAGACGCATGGATGAATTTCTTCGGATCTGGTGAAACCTCTTGCAGTGGTTTAATAGAAGTTGCAGTGGTTCTCTTGCAGCTTAGCTGTAGATGGGAATTACTGCAGCTGGGTAAGTTATGGTGTGGAGGAAAAGCGAGGATCTGCCATGCCTATAGCCCATGGTAAACAATGAAGGAAGCTTACACACGCGCATTTTACAGTCTCATATCTACACCGGGTGAAGAACACACACAAATACAGTTACTATTGCTGATGATAACCTCTTATGATGTGGCTAGTCAGTCATGTTTGAACACTGTTTTCTACTTCTAAACATAGCCCAAGCAAAAAACAAACGAACGAAAAAGCCAAATAAAAAAGTGAGGAATTTGAGATGTTTTTGAAATATTTTTTAATTTTTTTTTTCCAGGTACTTCTTATTATGTATCTATTAGGGATATGTTTCAGCTGCTGCAAAGGAGGAATGGTGTTATTTTATTGCCGACTATAAGAATGCAAAGCTTCATATTAAAGTATGAAGCTATAGCTAACAAAAATACTGATAACGTAGAAGTTTCTATTGCAATTGCTGAAAGAGAAAAACATACCTTGGCCAGTTATACTGGTGTAATTTTGTGAAATCTAGGGACTACTGTGTAGCATGGATGGGGATGAGTGGTTTTATATTCTAGTGTCCTCTTTCTGATTGTGATCAGTCCTACGTGCTTGTTGTTTGTGGTCTGGTTTTGTACTTGTGAATACATGATGATACAAAAGTATTTCTTTCTTACATGGCGCATCCAGGTAGTTCCTGGCCCTGTGTTGAGGTGGGAGAGAGTAAGGATGGACCTTACTGCAGGGCCATTGCAGTGGGCAGGCTGTGGTCTTGAGAGGACTTTCAGTCTCTCCCCAGAGGCAAGATCAACCTTACTTACTTTTCCCGTGTTGACTGGTTATTTATCATTTTTAATCTGATCACATTCCCTTTCACTGGTGTCATCCCTGGAAACAACCTTTTCAGTTTTCCAGAGGAGGGGAGTTGCCCCCCACTCCCTCTTTTTATGTTTTCTGTTTGCTTTATCTAACCCTGAACTAAGTCACTGCTTCAGTAGCTGATCAGTCATTTGAGGTCTCTTGGACTCAGAGCTGGACCCTGTATAATGTAAAGACTGACCTGTGTAATAACTTTTCAATACCTTCTCAGTTATTTCGTATGCTCATTTCCCCAGTCTCGAGTATATAATCAGAGAGATAAAGTCAAGCTCCTACTAACCTCTTTTCACCACTCAACACTCCTGCAGTCAAAATCAGGCTAGGTGGAAGCAAATGCAATTCCAATTATTTTAATGGGAATTCATGATTTTCAGATCGTGGCTGATTAGAAGTGCTCTGGATACCAATTTGTTGTAAATTATTCTTGTTTTGCAAAACCCCTGAACATATTAATTTGCTACTTAAAACCACTGCTGCCTGCTGCTAACAATTAGATAACCAGGTTGTCACTCCAAGATTTTTGCCACTGAACTTGGCAGAGTCCAACTGGCCGCCTTCTGTCTCATCTCTGGGAGTTCTTTCCCAAAGAGACAATGTGAAATTTAGTGAACATGAAGACTGAATAATCACGTGGACTCCTAACTGCTCATCCGGACCAACTCGTCTCTTGCTTAAGTTGGAAATGTTTCAAGAGCTCTTATAAAACAGTTATTTTGGTAATCTGGAATTCACAGAATATTCGGCTGTGAAAACATCATAGTAGCTTTTTCCTGTATATTAGGAAGGATACTATTTAGATATTGCACACAGCTTCTGCTTTTTACTTGGACTGTGGTATCTTAGTGCAAATGAGTGTCGAGGTAGTCGGCTTATTTGAAAATGATAGAAATTAACGGGTAAAATGCTAATTAAAAATACTTAACCTGTCCTCCTATTGCTGCTTTATGGTTATTTTCTAGTGTTTTCTTTATATCCTTAAATATTTCCTTCCCTCTCTTTGTAGTCCAGTAGAAAATTCAACTTGGCATTTGCTTGCAGGCTTCATTTTGAAATTTTTGGCTGTACAACACTTTTCTGACATGGAAATTACCCAATCAAAAGCGACCCCAGAAATACTCACAGGTTTGTTTTTTTAAACCTTTGCTCAGGGGAAGTTCTCATTGTAAGAAAACCTGAAGTAGTCAAAGGGTAGAGAAGAATGGAGAGGGACCTCCACTGTATCCTTTCCCTCATGTTTCAGATGCAAGGGGAAAAATGGGTTGGTTTTGCTGGGTGGTAGCTGCTGTTACAGCTTTCTTAAAGTATTTGAACTTCAGCCATGCACAATGAAACTGCCATGGATAAGCATTCCTAATGTCTGAGAGTTTTATTTTCCTTCCCCCACCACATTGGAAATCTTTTTATGCTGTTGCAGAGACTGGAATCACGTTGCCTTAACCTTGTGAGGTGAGCACATTGTAACCCAGAAGTTTCAGGAGAAAGATGCTTTTTATAGAACACTACTGCTGGTTGAGCCCTAACTCCTATACCCACTTTGTTGTGCCACAACATCAGTTGTAAAAGATGGAGAAAAGACTCTGTAAGAAGAATAAGATAAAAATAAAGTCCAAATCTTACCGGAGACTTCAGAGAATGCATGGAGAGGAGAATGGGGGGAGGATTTTCAGTATTAAGTGCAAATCTAGAATTTGGTAATGTGATACTAGCAGCTGATATTTTCAAGAGGATAGAAAGAATTGGTATCAGCAGTTTCAATTCTCTAAGAAGTCATGTTTCTGTGAAACCAGCTTACATTTCAGAGCTGTCAGTAGTGCAGATATACAAAGACTGATAGGTACAAATGGTCCTGAAAGCCAGAAGTCTAGTATTTCTGCCACTGGCCAGTAGGCAGCTGGATGTTTCTTCTGGTGAATTTTAGATAATTATTTTTTCCCCTGAAGATTCAGAGTGAAAGAATTGTAGGATGTGCAGAAAGTGCTCTACACGTCCCTCTGTTCCAAGTTCCATGTTACCAGAGCCAGATGTGGAAAGTGCTGTTCCTTCTTCCCCATCATGATATGTTGAGTTTAATCTTTGCTTTGGAACTTTGGAAGTGGCCACCTATTAAATTGAGTGAGAGCCTCATACTGAATTGATCATGGTGGTATCAGTCTCTGAGTAATTTCTGAAAAGTTGAAGACAGGAGTCAGAGAGCCATTGATAGAGATAAAGCAAAGCAAAAGGAGGGTGCCACTGAGCAGGCAGGGCAGTAACGTTTCTAACTGCTTGCAGGTTAGCAGGGGGGATTAATATGATTCAAGACAAATTTACAAGCATTGCATCACTCTCTTCTAAACTGGGACTGTTGGCAGCCATTAAATCAGTTGTAAGTATTACTGCTCTTAAGTTACATTATTCATCAAGAATAACAAGACTAGTTGCTGCTAGCCTGTTTCAAGTATGTGCTGTACTCACTTTTAACCCAGTGTTTGCTATAACCAGGAGAAGAGGTGGGAAAAGAGCAAAATATTCCTTAGCAGTGACTTCTACCGTAGAAGCAAAGTTTTCCTTATTAGGGAAGAGTTAGAAAGTGAACCATAGTTGTATCTGAAAGTGACTGGCTTCCCTATCAGTGCAAATCAGTGTCCCTGTTGATAGCTGGACCCTCTGTCCCTGAACACAGCAGCTCATAATCCCTGTCCCAAGGGGAAAAAACAGTGGAGAAAATTGTGACACTACTGGTGAAAGCTACCTGCCCTTACATTGCTGGCCATGGCTTGTTCAGACAAGGGCATTTTGTCAGAACTGAACGCGGTCCAAAGGAGGTTCACTGCAGAGTTAACTTTTAAGGTGGGAACCAGCAAAAACAAAGGGTTGTGTGTGCCATTTTCTTGGCACTGGGCGGGGATGTGAGTACTTAATCAGCTGCTATGGCGTGATGTTGGATCTGTAGTGCCGGGTTTACAACTGTGGAAAGCTGTCTTAGTCTTACTTCATGATGTCAGTACAGCAGACCACAGTATTAGTGACATTCATGTTAGTGGAAGATCATTTCAGATTAGTTATGCTCCAATATGGCGTTTCAGTAATGCATTTTGACAGGACCTTCAAAATATAGTTATACTTGCCTATCGTAATTGCTTCTTCTATACTTCTAATCTGACATACAGTGCAGGCAGGAAGCAGAAGAGCAAGAAGAAAAATATATAAAAGCTTTACTGACTTGCAAGGGCACTGAGGTTTATAATGGCCGCAGGTTTGTGAATGTTTCTGCATTTATTGTTAAAAGGTTTCTATTCAGCTAACTGGATTAATCTGTCTGTAGCACAGAGCCACTTATATAGGAGAAAAACTGCATATGGGGTGCTTACAAGTGACGTACACACTTATTCTGTGGATTTGGTGGTGAAATGAGAGCTCGTGATCTGCTGAAGCATGGCTTTGCAGAAAGGCACAGTTCAAGAAACTTCTTCTAGTAGTCCCGTGTTGTCCTTGAGCAGGCTCTGGCCGAGCTTCACCAGAGCAGCAGGTTGCCTCAGGAGCTGGCTCCTGCCTGTGACACACGCAGCATCCCAGCATGGGGCTGGGAGCTCCAGCAGTGGCCAGGCAGCTTATATGTGATCTATATATGATCTGCAAAGCCTTTACCTCAGGTGTAGGTTTTGATCCATCAGTCCTGGGTTCAAGAAACCTCTTCTAGTAGTCCCGTGTTGTCCCAAGCGGAATCCTTGAGCAGGCTCTGGCCGAGCTTCACCAGAGCAGCAGGTTGCCTCAGGAGCTGGCTCCTGCCTGTGACACACGCAGCATCCCAGCATGGGGCTGGGAGCTCCAGCAGTGGCCAGGCAGCTTATATGTGATCTATATATGATCTGCAAAGCCTTTACCTCAGGTGTAGGTTTTGATCCATCAGTCCTGGGTTCTTAGAAGTACACGTGGTTAGTAATGAGTTTGGGACGTGTAACCACTTACTGAGTCAGGGAGGAACTTCTTCCTATTCTTCTCTCTGTGTCAGCTTGACCGGACAGCAGGGAATCTTGGGATCTCATTTGTCTCTGGATTTTATATCTTGCTTGTTGAAAATAAAAATCCTTTCAAGTGTGTTATGTACCTCAGGATCTTTTCTGTGAAGCAAAGTAATTGTATTATCTTCATTTATCTGTCTCGGCGTGGTTCTGATTTAAGAATCAGGGACTGGAAGGGGAGTTTCTCGTCCGATGCCAGTGCTGTCTACTGCTGGATGTTCAATTGACATTTTTTTCAAATGTGGTATTTAGTGACACAAAGCTCACAATATTGTGTATGCTGGAAACCAGTTGTCCCAATCAAAGTCATATTAATAATCCAAAATATTGTTATAACTTTATTTTTCAAGAATAGACTTTCTTTACGTGATTGCTTTCATTGGAGAAATTAGCTGCTCTGTTTATGTTCAACAGCATAATCCTTGGTGGTGTTAGAAATATGCTATATACCCTATGTTAAACAACGC
>JMFS01063757.1:0-10811 GCA_000699545.1 Podiceps cristatus
GGAAAGTGTTTTAAGATTTGGGTTTATTTCTTATCATTTTACTCTGATTTGATTGGTAATAAATCATTTTTTTTCCACAAGTCAAGTTTGTTTTGCCTGTGATGGTAAGTGCTGAGTGATCTCCCTGCCCTTACCTCCACCCACCAGCCTTTTGTTATCTTTTCTCTCCCCTGTTTGTCTGAGGAGTGGTTTTGGTGGGCATCTGGGTCAAGCCACCACACAGACCTAAAGCTAATCTGTGAAGAGAAATTTTCTGAGAGGCCTATTTTTGTTTTGTTTTGGTTTGGTTTTTTTTTTGCTGGGCAGTTATGACTGCCCTTGCTATGGTGAGGTGGTGTCCTGGAGAAAGAAATAAGAAAATACAGTGGTTATGTAACTTTTATTGCTTAAAATGCAGATGCAAGATTGCTGTCTATTAGATAATATTTTCAGTGTTATAGTAATCTTTTAGTGTCAGGAAGCCTTTTAGAATTAAGATTATCATTTTACATTTCTTCGGGTATTAAAAGGAGGTTAAAATTTAGGTATTGAAAAATACTTTCAATTCTTTTTGTCCTTCTGATCTCCTGCAAATGGAATAAAATTGTGAAATACACACAGTCCACAGATACACAGGTATTTCTTCTGGCCTGACTCCAGTAATGGTGAAATCTGTCCTGACTGTCAAGGTGCAAAAACATTAGCATCAGAATAACCACCCTAAGTACCATGTAAAAAGATTGCTTACAAAATGTGTACTGCAAAGTGTAGCTATGGAATCTTTTCGATCTGATAAATATTTTAAATGAAGACTGTTTACCTCACATTAGTTTGGACCAACTGCATGTCTCATTTAATGTAAGTACTTTGTTTTCACCATATAGTGGTGTCACATCTATTGCTTTGAAAAATTGATGCTCGTTTTTACATAATTCATAGTATCGTGCCTGCTGAGATGAGTGAAAAATGCTTAATATATTCATGGTATTACTTCTGTAACATTTTCAAGGTCAGATGTTTAATTGATGCTTGATTCTAATTCTATCAATGTCAGTATGTTCATTTTAAAAAAGGGAAATGACAAAGAGAATGTTTTTTTAATATAACTTTCCATGTCTGAAGTGTATACAGAAAACATTGTGAAGGCCTTACACCTGACTTATGTTGACTCTTCTACATGATAAGAACTGCTTATCATATAATCTGTATTTTATTTTAGGGAAGTGGTATAATTTTTGAAAATTTTCAAGGCTGTGGCAAAGGGATCCAAGGTCTTTCCCAGAACTATACTATATATACATTCATTTTTATGTTGGATTAACTTTTTATTTGGAGAGGATTTTATTTGTCCTTGTTCAAAAACCTTACAGACTTTGGAAGCTGGTTTATGAAGCTTCTACTCTCCTGGGAGCAGTCAGGCTGTTGGCCGAAGAAAAATGGTTGCATGAAGGGTGTTCAGGGTAACAGTGGTCTGGTCACGCGTTCTGGTCCCTCAGACTTCCAAGCCTATGGGTTTTTCCCAAAGAGAGGTGGTTTGTCTTTCCCACCAACCCCTTGCTATGCTTGGACAGAATATCCTTAGCTCAGCCCACAATTTGTAAAGTACTGCGCAGGCAGAACTGATATGTTCACGTTCAACCAGATGCACTTTATTGATCTCTCTTCTGCATCTGTATAACAATGATAGAGCTGGGAAATATTTGGAACTCATGTTCACCATGAGATTCATCAGACTTTCATGCACAGAAAAGGGTGGGACGTAAGGGCACTCCATTACACTGATCTATAACTCCTTAGATGGTTACAGTTTGTTATTTTGGGGTATTACTATGCAAACAGGAGTGGAATGTCTCAGTTTTAACTAATTACCCTAAAGCTACTCTAATACAGTGCTGCAGATGCCCA
Source organism: Podiceps cristatus (assembly GCA_000699545.1). Classification (NCBI taxonomy): domain Eukaryota; kingdom Metazoa; phylum Chordata; class Aves; order Podicipediformes; family Podicipedidae; genus Podiceps; species Podiceps cristatus. The sequence continues at coordinate 1,885 of JMFS01063757.1, forward strand.
TTTTAGGAAAGTCACTTTGCAGGCCAGCTTTGTGGTTAGAAGTAACATAAGTCTGTAAAATGGACAAGGTCAGGCAAGTTCAGCTGGGAAAACTCCTAGTGACACTCCAAAGACTTCCAAAATAGTGAAGAAGCATGTAGAAGAAGCAAGACTGGCCCAGTTCAGAGGGATGTGTATTGTTGTTAGGGAATGTGGAGAACATGGAGCTAGAAATGGAGAAAGGAGTTACACAGAAACACAAATAATAAAATATGCTTTTGGCATTTTTCCTGAATTATACCCTCAGTGAAACTTCAGATATATTTGGAAAAGTTTCCTGATGGTATTTTTCTTGTTAGTTTAATCCTTCTTTCAACATACTTTAGGTCTTCCTAAGACTTGGGACTAAAAAATAATAGAGTAACTCCTTTTGTTTATTCTACTTTCTTGAAATAGGATGATATTCTAAGGGTGATACGTGCTGCCAGCGTTGGACAGATAGTTTGTCTCCTGGGAGGTCTGTGTCCCTAAACTACAAAGGAGAATTCAAAAACTTAAATTAAGTTAACTTTAAAAAAAAAAAAAAAAAAAAAAAAGTTACTGTATTATTTTTTGTTAAAAAAGAAGTAGTTGCATTTTTGTTATCTTTGTTTTTTTGCCACATGCTTAGGAGTTGTACCTTCAAACAAAATAAAGGAAAATTATGTACAGGTATAGATATTTTTTTTTTTTTTTTGCTTTGCAGTGACATTATCCTTCCTACACTGTTTTGTCTAAGAACCTAGGGACAAAAAGCACAAAGTAGATCATAAGAAACAGGTGTGGAGCAGAGCTGAAGAAGATAGTCTGGTCCATCTGTCTTCAGGTAACAGTGACCCTGTCTAAGCCATTCCCAAGGAACATATACCTAATCTTTTATTTACAAACCTCCAGTGATGGTTTTTCATCCCTCAAGAAATTTGTTGTCCAGACAAGTATTTTGCACTCTACCTTTTTTAGAATTTGTTTGTTTAAGGTGTAGCCTAAATACCTTCTATGTCAGAAATTACACCTACTAATTACTGACCGGAAGCAGCAGTCCATAGCAGAAGTGCAACATAATTTGCTTGTGTCAGTCTTGAAAGTTGCCATGATGTCTCCTTTTAGACTTTCCTAGCTTAGATGCTTTAAATATATGTTCATGAATCACGTTCTTGAAATTTTCCTCTTCTTATTGCCCCTCTCTGACCTTGTTCTGCTGACTTACCATCTTCTCAAGAGCAAAGCCCAAAAGGGAAATGATGCTCCAGATGGACTAATCCTAGGAACCATGTGTAGAAGGTCCTTTTTTAGGGTTATCATTTGCCCTGGGAAAACAGTGACCAGGATCATTCTTGACTGTACTTCTGAACTTTTTAAACTAGTCTTCTCACAAACAATTCTTCAGTGTATGGTTCAAAATGTTCCAGGGACAATTCCTGGTGGGAATGGAGTGGGCATTAAGCCACTCACTTTTTGATGCTAAGGCAGCTCATAAGCATAGATTCAGCCTGCTCCAGACCGTTTGGCCTAGGTGTCTGGGAGCATTTCCAAGATCACTTAATTTGCTAGTATGAATGTTATGACTGCCATAGAAGAATTGCTTTTTATAGTAACAACACGTATTCTGTTGTCATTGGAGTTTTCTAGTTTCTTGTCAGATTGTTTTGTGGTGAATAAACATTTGACAGATGACTTCCTGGAAAAAAAAGTGTAGATGTACTCTTTTTTTTTTTTTAAGTTACTGGTATCCCCAGGACAGGTATTCTATTTTGTACAATTTATTGGAGATTCATGGATTTTTTTCATGGTTTTAATCTTGTGATTAAAAAAATGTTTTTCTAGTATAGGCTTTTCATGAGAGGGGATGGTGAGACAGGGAGAGCATTTCACATGGTAGAATGGACAAAGTCAGGTGAGGAATTGGACCTCTATTTCTGAGGTCAATGTCCAGATTAATGTGCCATTGGGTATCTGAGCAATATCTACCTCTCAAGATTTAACTGCCAAAATGTTTTGAGTTAGCTTATTCACAATATCCTTCAAATACTTATTCGGGGAAGATGTCTTAGTGTCCTCTTTTTGAGAAAGATGTAAAAGTTTAGAGGAAAAATATGGATAAATTTAGAGTCTTTTCTCCTCCTTGTCCTCATATTTGAGTCTCTCTCTCTGTGGGGAGGGAAAGACTAAATGATTTACACTCACAACATTAAAGATATTTGTTCCATAGATGAATAATTGTAGCTTCCACTCAAAGTGGCTCAGTTTTACTGTGGACATTATGTTTTACGATGGATTGTGTCTCCTGAGTTTCTGATATGCATTTATCAGTTGCCTGGACTCTGATTTTGGATTTTGTTGCTTAATTCAGGGTTTGGTTGGATTAAAACTACACATGACTGGAATCCTTTGGGTGAGCAGAGAAACAAGAGACATTGCCACCGTGCCTTGTTCTTTTAAAAGGGCAATTGTGATGTTTATTGAAGTCCCAGTTCCCAGACTTTCCTTTCTGAGTTTTTAAAATTGAGCCCTTGTGTCTATATGTAAAACCTAAGACATTTGAACTTGAAAGGCATGACAGATCACAAGCACATAGAAGGAATTTAGAATTAATTTACTTTCAAAATAATTGTTTTTTAAAGTGGCTTTAGGAGTGTGGGGATTTGGCTAATGGTTTTTGAATGACTGAAATGAAAAATATGAAAAATAAAGACTGTGATGCATAACATAACCAAGTATTCTGTAAAATTGAAAAGCATACAATGACTAGATCATTGTACTTTGTCAGTAAGTAATGACAGGACATTTATTGTATTATTCTTCACTGTATGCTTTGTCCGGATGTAAGCTGAAGGTTGAAAGCATTCAGCCATCAAAACTGATAATGAAATCCAGTCCTCAGGGAACTCCCACTCAGGAAGCTGAAGCAGAAATGATCTTATTAGAGTGTGTGTGAGAGCACATGAAAAATGATGCAAACTATACAGCAGTGCATGGTAGTAAGATTTTTCTGGCATCCATGAATCACATTGGTCTGATCAGATGTAGATGTAGATTTGCCATCCTGTAATACATTTTCATTGCTTTATATTATTAGAAACCAAACTCTCTTAAATGAGGAATTGCCCTTTTTGTAGAGTATGACATATGACAGGGCTCAGTGGACCTTCCCTGCCTCATCTAGTCCAGGGACTGGAGACTGGACTGGTTACCATGGTTTGGTGTCTGTCAGCAAGTGGATACTGCTCAGTCCTCCAAAGCACTTCAGGGATGAGAACTGATTTTTTTTTTTTTTTTTTTTTTTTTTTTTTTTTAGAGCTAATGTCTTTGATGTTTGTTTAGGCTTCTCTGTTCCATATTCTCTTCTATAAATGTGTGAATAAACACCCTTTTTGCTAATTTGTAGGCTGTTCCAAATGAGGATCCCTCAGTCACTGCAGTTAACACAGTTCCCTTTGTATAAATATGTAGTAAAAATAGCTAAATATGGTTGGTACTCCCAGGTGTCCCAGGAAGAACAAGTGACTGCTCTGTTCAATGACTGTTGTCTTACTTCTAAGTATTTATCCTTATGCAAAGTATGAAATAGTGTGTGTGCATGCAAATCCAGGGGAAAAAAATTAAAGAAAACGCCTCAGGTATCCATATATTTTAATATGTTTTTACCAATCTGGTCAAGGAAAACATATCTCTATTTTTGACCATTAATTGGACCTTGGCTTTGCGCTGCTGCTACTTCTGATCACAGTTGTCAAAATAACTGAGGGCGGATGTAAAGATACTGGTATTTTCTAAACAGATAGCACACAAGTATTTTCTTGCTCTGCACTACTTAGCTACTGACACTGTAGTGCTGCCAACACTGCTAAAATAGAGTGCTGCTTCACTCTTACTCCTTGGAGAAGGACATATCCAAGCAGATGCAATCCCTACCCTCGTGACCTTTGTATGGAGGAGTTGGCTCTGCCTGAGGTGTATAGAAAATCTAAAATGCCAACATACAAAGAAGGAGGGGGGAAAAGTCTAATCTCCATTTCTAATCCTTCCTGAATATATATTTGATTCTGGTTATATATGGAATAAGTAGTACTTGAGGTCTTTGGAAGGCAAGAAAGAAGAGCAGTATTTTACTCATTGCATGTCAAGTACTTTCACGTCATATTTTTCTGCTTATCAACAGGTTGTCTGGAATTTTTTGACAAGTTCAAGCTCTGTTTCATGACTCGTGATCTAGTTGTTAGTTTTTGAGAATGTTTTGGGTTTGCTGTTTTGTTTCTTGGTTGTGATTAGCAAGAAGTTTCCACAGATAAGACTTCACTCTTTGCTTCTTTATCTATGCTTGGAAGTCATTTGGAGGAACTTTTGGGATTGACTGCCATTTTGCTAATTGCTGACAACTTCAGAAAGGTTGGCTTACACTGTGTGTCTTAGTGTCCAAACAAGATAGAGCAAGCATTGAGTCACCACCTGCCAGCTCTGTGAGGTAAATGTCTGTTTGCCTCTTCTTCTCCTTATGTGTGGCATAGGACAATTATCTTTCAGTGACAGATAACCATGCCTGAGGTGCCAGATGTTTACTGTAGGGTGACCTGCAGAAGATCATGCATGTGGAGACTTAACTTGGAGCAGGCAGCATGCAGTTTAATGAGTCCTGAGGCTACATACCCTGCATGAAATGGCCATCTCTGTTAGGATACCTTCCAGACATCAGAATTTTGCCGCTGCTCAGCAGAAGGGTGAGTTTGTCTCAGGAGGTAGCCACAAGTTTTGGAAATACAAAAAAAAAAAAAAAAAGAAAATTCTACTCTGCACAGATCCAGAAAATGCTCAGTGTGCTCTGTCCCCAAAACAAGCATCAATCTATTTTGTTTTATTTACTTTTACATTACTTTATAAAATTGAGGAATATAAGTGTAATAAATACTTTGTTTGTACTTAGTGCATGCCATCTGGTGCATCTGGTGCATGCCATCTCATGATGAAATGTGTCATTTTTAGCTTTGGTAAAGTTTTCATTGGATTAGTTCTGTGTGGCAAGTGATGTATGTAACTGTGTAAACTTGCTATAGTCCTCTTGGAGCTTACACGTGGTGCTCCTTGTTAGAGTAATTACCTTTATCTTTTTAAGTTATTTTTTTAATAGTTGAATAGGTAGGTAGTTGCTCTGTTAGTGCCCAAATACTGTACAAAACTCTCTAACTTGAGCTAAAGCTCATTAGCTGATAGGGGAAAAAGTGAGATGCTTTTCGAGAAGTGATTCTCTTGATCTTGTCTGTCAAATGTGTGACACACTGACTACTTTGCTACTAAGCTCTGCCTATTTGGTCTGCCTGGGTAGTCCTACTTCATTGTGTCATGAAGTTCCATGCTACCAGGAGAAAAGACTGTATGCCATATATATTTTAGCAGTATACAATTGAAGGTATAAATAAAAGGAAGACAGGAGTTTATATATTTGTGTGAGTTCATTTGTACAAAATAAGATGTGTATTTCAGAGTGAGCACTAAGTATATTAAATTGGAATAATCTATCATCTTTTTATGATCTCAAAGCACCTCTCAAATGGTTATTTCATTTCCCAGCACCTTTGGGAGATGAGTCAGCAATAACTTATTAATATTCTTGTTGACATAAATAGCAGATGAGTTTCATGAGGCAAAATAGCTTCTCTAGAAGTGGGAATGTTGAACCTGTAGCAGATCCGGTCTGGACTCAGAGTCAAGATTTGCATTTAACATCTGATTTTGCTGAGCTGAGTTAGTGTGATTTATTTTAAGTGTTTTTTATAGAATTGTACTACTGATGAGAGCTTTAATTCACTGTGTCTCTTCGTTATTATAGTTATTATTAAAATGCTAATAGATAATCTCTTTATGTAGTAAGGTGGCTGTATAGTATGAAGTAACTATGAAGGTCATGCAATTTTTTAGGAGAATCTTCACATATATAACTCCAGTGGTCTTATTGCAGAGTTATTCACAGTTGTGTCTGTTTTGCACAGAGGAGTCCATGTTTCCCCCATACTATGAGATCAGGCACTGGGGGCTGCACTAAGAGGGAGAAAGGAAGCTATTTACTGCACTAGATCTTACAGTATTTTCCCCTTGATAGTTTACTGGTAGCTGGTTTAGATGAAGTTGCTTTTACTTAAAATTTATAGTGTTGAAATCTGACAAGAATAGGGCACTTTAGTTCCTTCTTTCTTGAGTGTGGCACAGATTTTTAAATTTTTTTTCTCACTTGTTTCCATCAAGCAGTGTAGCGGGAGTGCAGCTCCCACTGCTGCAGATCTTCGCATTCATCTCTAGCATTCATGCAGAGCTCTATGCGCCATTGATAAATTACATAAAGATACAGTGCGATTTCTTAACTGTTTCATATATAGCATATGGAGTTTTTCTAATGGCTGTAAGATGAAGAGTAGTTAGGAAGCATATCCAAATCCTAATCTTGTCTTTACTACATGTAAAACTGTTTGATTTATTGTCTCATTTTCTGTATTTGGCGTTGGAAGCTAAGAAACTATTCCTCTGTGATCCGATCATGTAAGGACTGCAAATTTTTGTGGAAGGGTGGTACAGTGGTGGAATTGTACAAGAACCTGAAAAGACTACTGAAGTAATTACTGTCAGTTGGATAAAAATATACTTTGTGCCAGCTTCAGAAATGGAATGAAGCTGCTGAAAGTTTTGATTCTTGATATTTCTTTAATTCCTTTGCTCTATAGATGGGTAAAAAAACCAGTTACAGTAATTGCTGTAGTTTTATTCTTTTAACGGAACGATGGGATTATTTCAACTTTTGTACAAAAAAAAAAAGGCATTAAATGAATTGTATTAAAGAAAAGTGACGTATTATTAACTCAGAGATAGAGATTTCATTTCCCAGTGCCTACTTTGGGCCCTCATGGTCTAATACATCTTAACTTCAAAGCAATTTCTTCAGGATCCAAAAATGGAGTTTGATTATGGCTTCAGCATTAAAGATTTCTTCTGACTTTGATAATTCCTTATATATGCAAGGACAGTTCTCTCTGCCTCTCTTCCTTGGTTTTTGTGTTGGTTTTTTTTTATTATTTATTCCCCCTTTTTTTTTGGTGTGGTTTTTCTTTTTTGTTTGTTTGTGGTTTTGGTTTTGGCTTTGTTTTCCCCCCTTTTTTGTTAAAGCTTTATAGTTGAACTGCAGGGCCCTGCACCTGGGGAGGAATAACCCCATGCACCAGTACAGGTTAAGGAAAGCAGCTCTGCGGAGAAGGACCTGGGAGTCCTGGTGGATGGCAAACTAACCATGAGCCAGCCATGTGCCCTTGCAGCCGGGAAGGCCAACAGCACCCTGGGGTGCATTAAGAAGAGCGTGGCCAGCAGGTCAGGGAGGTTCTCCTCCCTCTCTGCTCTGCCCTGGTGAGGCCCCACCTGGAGTGCTGTGTCCAGTTCTGGGCCCCCCAGTTCAAGAAAGACGAGGACCTGCTGGAGAGAGCCCAGTGGAGGATACAAAGGTGATGAGGGGACGGGAGCGTCTCTCCTGTGGGGAAAGGCTGAGGGAGCTGGGGCTGTTCAGCCTGAGGAAGAGAAGGCTGAGAGGGGACCTCATCAATGCTTAGCAATATCTCAGGGGCGGGTGTCAAGAGGATGGGGCCAGACAACAGGGCAAGGGGCAACATTTGCAAGCTGGAACACAGGAAGTTCCGTCTGAACATGAGGAAAAACGTCTTTCTTGTGAGGGTGACCGAGCCCTGGCACAGGCTGCCCAGAGAGGTGTGGGGTCTCCTTCTCTGGAGATACTCAAACCCCTGGACACATTCCTGTGCAACCTGCTCTGGGTGACCCTGCTCTAGCAGGGGGCTGGACTAGATAGATGGTCTCCAGAGGTCCCTTGTAAGCTCTACCATTCTGTGATTCTGTGGTTCTCTGTGATTGCATGGACTGATTTTGTGGGTGCTGCTGTCAAAATAAATTCTTTGTTAGATCATTTTATTTGATTGAAAATATTTCTATTTCTCAAAGCAACACCCATGATAAAGGATGAGCATATTTTCTGGTAATAATTTTCTGCTAATGGTTCGATAGTATTAATTTAAAACAAAACAGAGTTGAATTCTCTGTCTCATGATGAAGGAAGCTAGTATTTTATTAGTAGGCTTAGTAGGCTACTCCTTTTACCTGAAATAGGCATGGCTCATATGTATTTTGGCCCATTGAAAAAGTGAAGAAAAAGGTAGTCTTCATTATTAGTGATATAGCTGGATGTACCTATAATGGGTTAAAATTGGTATACTAGCATTAAGCTTTTCTTCACAACTTTTGATGCACATTTGAAGACTAGCTTGAGACTACAGACCATAGAAAATCCCATTCCAAGTTAATGATGTGGATTTCCATCATTAATTTTAAAGTCAGAAAACTTCATCCATTTGCTTTATTGATTTGCTAATGAGAATACTTCTGGGTTCTCCTGTGTATGCTACCTGCTTTGTACATTGGCAGAACTCAGGACCCAGGGTGATCTGGAGGTGACAGCTATTCTCCACAGGACTGTTTCTAATTTATTATGTCTGAAATTCCATGTCTGAGTTTGTCTGCAAGATTCTTTTTTTTTTTTTTTTTTCCTGAAGTATCCCTATTCTCAGCTTTCTCTTCTTTCTAATAAGGAAGAAGCTAAGTTGCATCAAAAATATGGAATTGTTTGCGGATCATCAGTTCTACAATTAGGAAAATACAGCTTTTGTGACTAGCTGCATTTGTCAACAAGAAAATGCACATCAAATTAGTGTCCACTTAAATAATTTTAAGATATCTGCCTTTCAAGCCTGGTAATGCCTACGAACCTCTAAAATTGTATTTTATGCCAAAAAAAGTATCTCTTGTCTCTTCATCCTTTCACCTTTAGGACAGCATTCTGTGATACTCTTTCATACCCTTTATTATTATTA
>JMFS01063760.1:0-16150 GCA_000699545.1 Podiceps cristatus
GGGGCAGGTGAACATACAGCAGGTTTTTTCCAATAAAAGCTCTACAAAGACGCCTTTAAAAACTGGAGTTCTAATTAGGAGCTCTAATCTCCTTAGGAGAATACATAGCCGCTGCTGGTATTAATGGGAGTTATGCATGCACACCAGTGGTGGAATAAACTCTAATTAACACAAACAACCTAGTGTATAAATATACTTTGAGCCACTTTAAAAATGTGAGCTAGTTGTAGCCTTGAAGCAGATAATATAGCTGATATTATAGCTGATTGGCTCAGAAATTCCCGTGACATGAAGATCTTACTACATCTCAGGTAAACAATAAATATTTGAGAAAGTCTCTTATGGCGCACTTAGCCAACAGGCTGGTGGCTCATAGTCTGCTAGAAAAAGAGAACAGCTTCCAGCTGTGGGGTCAAGAAGAGCGAGGCCCAAGTTCCAAGGTGCTGATATTAAACAGACCGAACAGATTTATGCAGCTGAGTGCAGCAACACCAAAAGGTCTCATGCAGCAAAGCTCTGAGGACCACTGGTTGCTCTACGCTCCACAGCTCTGCTCTCTGCAATCCAGCAGCTCTACTGAGGGAGAGCTGCAGGACTTTGCCCTCTGGGTAAAATTAATCGTGGAGCAGAGGGAAAGCACAAGACCCAGGCAATCTTTAAATATTACTCCTTAAGTCAACAGGTCACGTCATTGATCTTGCCAACTGCAGGTGCTCCAAGTACATGGTCCCTAAAATTAAGCTTGTCAATTTTAAGACTTTACAATATAACAAAATTATTTTTTTTAAAAAACATTCAGCTGCCTTTTTTTTTTTTATTGTTAGGTCCCAGCCATATATACTTAGTGAGTTATGTATTTTTGACTCTTACAGCAGAGGTTTAAACAACTGACCACCAACTCCAGAACAACGGGAAAGAGAGAAGGTTCGACTTCCAGGAAGAGACAATCAGTGCCTCGCCTGCGCTCCAGAAAAGAGCGAGCTGAATTGCAAGAGGCAGCCATCATGCAACTGCATGTTTTGTGGCCCCGCACTATAATTAGAACTGCGCATCTCTCTAAAAATAGGTTTCAGCTTCTCAGTAGAAGATGAGCAAAAGGAGCCCCTTGTTTTCAAAGTCAAAGACTCGTTTTAGAAAGCAAAAGAGTCTGACCACCTACATGAGGAGAGTCAGTAGACGGTCAGCTCTGCTCCTAAGGAGAGCTCATGCCTCTTCCTTGCTTTCAAATGAGCGCGTGAGAGATCCTTACAAGAGAGTCTGGGACTGTGGGGTACAAGTCCTACACACTGCAGCAGGAGAAGGGGGAGGACAGGAGCGGGGCAGAGACGCGGGGGCAGGCACGTGTGCATGGCAACCCGGGGTAATCATAGAATCATAGAAAGGTCTGGGTTGGACGGGACCCCAAGGATCACAGAGTTCCAACCCCCCTGCCACAGGCAGGGCCACCAACCTCCAGGCCTGGACCTACACAAGGTTGCCCAGGGCCCCGTCCAACCTGGCCTTGAACACCTCCAGGCATGGGGCATCCACCCCCTCTCTGGGCAGCCTGTTCCAGCCCCTCACCACTCTCTCTGTAAAAAACTTCCCCCTAATATCTAATTTAAACCTTCCCTCCTTCAGCTTCAATCCATTCCCCCTTGTCCTGTCATTATCTACCCTTTTAATGGCACAGCTAAAGCAACGGCTCTGGAGCAAAGCATCTGGCCACGCTGCGTCAGGGTTGGGAGGCAAACTCAGCTCTGTTCCCAAGTGTTCTGCCATTAATTTGTCTCCAAAGGACTACTTGGTTCATCTTCCGTATTTGCAACTGGACTCAAAGTAGCCAATAGCTTCGCACTTAAATGTTACCCTGCTGGTTAAAACTACCCAAAGAAGAACAAACTATAGACATTTTCTTTCTTTCTTTTTTTTTTTTTTTTAAAAGGGGGGTGGGGTGGGGGAAGAAGGGAGGGGAAAAAAAGAAGAAGAAGAAGAAAAAAAAGCCATTTCCGAAGCTGACTGATAGCTGAAGAGTTAGCAGGGTGACTGCTTGTAGGCACGTTGAACCATTTCAGTGTTTGAATGGCAGGACTGCAAACCAAGGAAATTATCATGTACTAGTGCTACTGCAAACCGCCCTTACGGACAGAGCAAAGTCAGCTCATTTGGGGACTTCTGGACAGACCACTGAAGAACAAAATTCTGTTTTAATGCAACACAAATTGCCCCAAGAAATAGCTGGCAATCGCCTCGATGCGAAGCAGGAATTTTTAGAAAATGCAGTTAATTGCATCAGCTAGATGACATGGTATATAAGGTCACAGCACTGGATACAAGAGGCAGAGGACATTCAATTGACCATTCATTAATGCAATGTAACAATGAAAACAAATGGTTGCCATTTTGTGAACAAACAAGGCACCAAAGTCTAGCATGTTATATTGAAATTAAACTTGTTTTACAAGTAATTTACATTCCCTTTCTAGAAAAATGAAGGCCAAGATGCAGGGGTATATCTCAGTTGGTTTATCATCTTGTAAGAAATTCAGGTGCTTATTAGACCAGTGGGAGCCAAGCATGGCTGGAATTTGGCACAGAAGAGTCAATTCATAAGTGGAAACATTTGTGCAATGTTGATTTCCACTTTTCCTTCACTGGCTGAAGAGACCAAGACAAGTTAAAAGGGAAATGAAGACAAAGCACTTTTGTCACTATGAATGGCCGAGTCAAAATAAAGACACCCATCCCTCCTTCTCCGTGAGATTTAGCACAAAGTACCGGCCTGGGTTAACTCTGCAAGCCACCCTGCTCTCCTCTGATTCTACCTACTGTTAGGTATCATGCAATGGCTACCACGAGGCAGGCACACACTTGTCCTCTCAACATCTGAGCCACATTCTTCGACTGCAATCTGGTCTTCAGCTTGTGGTTCAATTTTGGTGGCTCTACAGTTCATTTTCAAGTACCAAGGTCATGCCCACCCTCTTGAGATGCGTGAGCAGGTTCCTTCTGCATGAACGCAGGAGCTGAGGTGACGATGCAAAGTCACCCATCCCCACGGAGCAGCCCAGCACCCAAGCCCCTGCCCCGTGCGTGGGGACTCACTGCCGCAGGTTGGCACTAACTTGGGGATCTCTGCAGGATGCTTCATCGCGCAGCATAATCATGCGCTATGCCTGGTAATTACTGCTATGAACTGTCTTTGGAGATGCTAATTCTCTAGTCAGGAGTATTTGCAGGATCAGAATGCAAATGCAAATGTAGGCAGCAATGCTGGCTCACTTAAAAATTAAAAATGTATCTTATAGCCCATATTGTATATGCACATACAAAAGCATTTCCTGTTGCTAAATGTCTGCTCCTTTTTCTTCCTGCAGGATTTGCATGATAACTCACTAACGATGACCATTTTCCAGCTGCACATGGGAGTTTTTGCTTTCCAGCACACTAGTCTGTCACATCCCAAAACGCAGACTTTAAAAATCACTTTCCTACTGCATTTTTTTTTTTTAATTTCTGTCTATATATTGCTTTCTTCTCTATGAAATCCTTGTCTATTCTAACTCTTTATAATTATGAGCTTAGATTCATAGATAATAGTGCTATTCAGAGCGCAAAGGAGCTACTGAATTTTTTTTTAATAGGCCAAAGCCATTGTAGTTTAAAAGTAAAGAAAATCAGAGGAAAACAACTGGAGATTTGGAACGATCGATGCTGCTTGAAATGTACTTGCCATGTAATTGAGATGCATTCTCGTTCTGTAGCCATTTACTAATCACATGAGAACGATGATTTGTCATTTTTACTTCCTTCAAATTACTAAAGGCAATTTAATTTCTCTCATGGAGACGACACACCAGATAACGTGAACATAATCAAGAGGTAACGATCTGTGGCTCCATGCACATACAAACACTCCAGTTACGAGCTAAACAACTGCCTACACATGGCAGGGGGAAGGCAATGCAAGACATTCAGATCCCCAAGCGCAGGGTTTCCACCCAGGCAATGACATTTTAAACGGAGCAATTTAGCTACGCCATGCAACTCTATCAATCTAGATTTTAAATGAGGTAATACTCCAGCTACTCAGTCACTCTCATATCCATCTGTCCACGCCTGGGCAAAACCCCAGCATTAGATAGGGTAGGCGTGTTCCCATCAGGCTTTTATGCCATTGGTATGACGGCAATGTCTTAGCACCTAAAAAAAAACCCCAAAAAACCAAAAAACCCCAAAACCCCCACAAACCCCAAAAAAACCACCCCACCAAAAACTCTCTCAATCAACTCTCCTCATCAATCAGTAACTGTGGAGTCATGTCTTCTATAGGAGAACTGTAGCACATAAGGAGCTTAAAGCAAAGAAGTGGGTATTGCCATTAGGTCGAGGGTCCTGTATTTGGTACTGTACTTGCAGTTACTTGAAGGTGCCTGATGCATCCAACAGGATGTTATTAGGGATGAGATTCTTACTGCTATGGCTCTACAGGCTACATTTTTAACCCTCTCTCTGACATAGGTATTTGTACAAACAAAAGCTGAAGAAGAGTTCCCACTACACCTGTTTTCCCTTTTGAAATGCTGGTGAATTAGTCTATTGAATTTATTCTCTGCTGTCTATTCCTTCTCTAGCAAACTTGCTGCAAATAACGAGTAACACTTAAACTAGCATGTCATGTTCATAAAGTTTAGTACTTCGCAGGGCCTGTGTTATAGAATTCTTGGGTAGAAGGAGGAAGTAGCTGGAACCATCTCAGAGCCCAGGCGGACAAGGGTCTGGGAAGCTTCCAGGAGAGACTCGGAGAAGAGAACAAGGGTCAGGCTAGGTGCTGTACTCTGGGCTTCTGGGCTCATACATCCTTAGCCAGCAAAGATTTCTTAAAACTCACTGTTATGTGTGTTTCTAGGAGGAGTAAAAAATGGTAGGGGAAAAAGGACACAGATACACTGGAAGACCACCCTGGCATGCTTGACAACTCGGTGGTGCAGTGAGCAGCAGAAGCGTGTACTTCCTTAGTACCAAACTCTGCAGTGCACCTGTGCTCCCAGTCCTATGCCAAACATACGACCAAGTCCTGAAGTGCCTCTGTGAAAGCAGAAACGCGAGCTTTTACAGCACGCGTGCTTGGTTTTCAAATGGTATGTCATCCTCTTCTAACCATTGTCTTCCCATGCGAGAGGGGAAGGTGAGTCTGGGCTCTTCTCTTCCCAAATAACAAGATAATAAATTCTAGGAGGCCAGCCCTCTTCTCCAGAATAGTTATCCCATTCCTTTTTCATCAAGTCTATTATATTAACTAGTTCACAATAGGTTTGCCCAGGTTTCACTCACCATGTGGCCCTAGCAATGTTCATTCCTGGCTACTGATGTTTGAACTGTACAGCATCAAGTAAACTTTCACATTTTCCGAGAGAGTTTGCCTGTTGTTTATAGATGGAGCAGATCTGAAGTTTAAGTATTAATATGAAATAAACAGCACCCTGCGGTACGACTGCTCTGGCAGCTTTCAGAACAGCAACAAGATTTAAGCGCCAAGAGTGCCAACCCATTTTTTAATTGACTTCTCAGAATTTCTATTTTGTGAAGAATAAATCAAAACAAAAGCCAAACTGAAAGCCCCAATGCTAAAAAGCGCTGAAACAAAACATTTGGCAGTTACTAGCCAAGAAGCTTTGGGAATGTATTTTGGAGCATAGCAACCAATGAAGAACAAGCTGGCTTAAGCTTTGAAGTTAAAGCTCTCGGCAGTGCTTCTGATTTCTAAAGAAGACAATAGAAACAACAAAATAATAAAGAAAACAAAAAGGAAAAAAACCCAAGCCCCAGGCGTAGTTCAATGCTCAGTGAATGGACACACTGTGAAAGACACCGATACAAAGAAGAACGCAGAATTAGTCTGTTTGCTCAGAAATCAAGTAACCACAGCTAATCCTTCGGCATTATCATCCTGTTTTGGCCTTTAATAAATCTGCTTTAAACTAAAGATGCACCCAGGCCAAGAAGCATTATCTCTGATGTTTTAAACGGCTCAAATAAGCTGTTTGCTGGTAAAAGCTCAAAATATGAATTCTGAAACTGAAAAAAAAAAAAATAGTAATTTTTCTGTGCTGTGAGGCTGGCACTTCTCAGGAAAGGTTAGAGCATTTAAGATTAGAACGTTTAAGCACCTCAAACATTGGTGCATCTTCTGCTCATGCATAAAGTGAAAAGATCCTGGAACACATCTCTTATGAGCCAGTTACCAAAAAAGCAACTAATCCCCTAGTTTTACAACCCTTATATCTCGCATTATCCGGATACTGCAACAAGGAATTTTACATCTTAACTGAACGCAGGCATGGAGCTTGGAACAAGGTAACTGAATTAGTGCAAATGACGTTTTTATTTAAGCTTGTGTAATTAGCTATGAGGTGGCATATTAAACTCTAAGGTGTGGGGTTGTTTTGTTTCTTCTTCATGACAAGAGCACAACTTTCAGTACTTGAACTTTGGCAGATGACTCATAATGCAAGTAACAGTTTTCTCCTATTTTGACTTTGGCTGCAGAAAGGAGGATTTTAAAAATAATATTGGCTTTACACATAAAACAAACAACAGGCAAGCTGAACTAACAACAAAAGTAATCAGGTTGCCCTTAGTGCAAAGGTAACTGTAGACAGAGGAGTTCATAACTGATGGGTTTTTAGGTTCCAACCATCGCATGCCAGTTTGATTTGGCAGTCACAACTGCGATTCTAATCAAGTTAGGATAGGAGCCCTGTGATTGCCATCATCAAGATTGGTAGCTTTCCCAAGAAGAACAAATACTGTATTTTCAATCCTTACTTACTGCTGACTTCTCTTCAAGGGTGTTTTCTGGCTCAGTGCAAAAATGTTCATTGTGTAGGGCAAATCATCCAACAGCCACGGACGGCTCAAGAACAGAAAGCTACTCAGACTTTCTTGCTTTATGCTTTAATCACGCCCTTCAATGGAAATTGTTGCAGCTTTAGAGGGAGGCCTGGGAACTTCTTGGAGTTTTCCATAACCTATATAGACACACCGAAGTCTGCAGGCGTCACGGTTAAGTGCAAGGAAGCCACGTGCCTCGGTGTCCTGCGGCCCCTTCTCAGTCCTCTGCGTAACGGGACTGGCTCAAGCAGGGTGATGACGGGAGAAAGCCATGGAACCAGCAAACACAGCACCCACTCTCGTCAGGATGGGACTGTGACATTTGCCTTCATTCCCACTTTTCCCTCTGCCTTTCTCAGCCACATAACCTTGATCCTACAGAGTGTGAACCAAGCATATACACAAGCCTTTTCCCCTTTGAAGCACGCAGGGCAGAAGACCCCTGTCTCAACCACATTTTTGGCAAAGCCCAGTGGGCGCCCGCCTCCTAGGTCTTACCTCAGTATTAACTGACAGACAGGAGAGAATATTACTGAAGGGGGGAATTGCTTAAAACATTTTTAATTACATTCACTGTAGAACAGATAAATACTTCCATTTAAGACAAGCTGAATTACAACTTATTCTGTTTCCTTGCAGTTTTCACCTGGAGCAGTACATATTATTTCCCTCCTCGACGCCTTCTGAATTCTCATTAACCTTTCTGTCAAGATTGCATTAAATATGTCTTGTTAATTCACCATGTTCTTTGAGAAATATGACATGGAGGTGACAAATGCTTATCTAAAAAATAAACCCTCTAGTTTAATGAAGTTCATAACAAGAAACACAAAATTCTAGTTTACAACACAGATTTGATTTCAGCTTTGCTCAACAGCAAAATTATCTGAATAGCTTCAGCATCTGTCCTTAAGGGAGCAGAAAAGGTCATGGATCCTGAAGAAGTCTAAAGGCTTCAAGAACCTCCTCCAAAGCTGAAGCATTTTTACTGTTCTGATATGATACTCTACCGCATGCATGCCCCCTAAATAATAATAATTAAAAAATCTTACAATTAATATACACTGCTTTTACTCTCACACTTGCTGTAGGTCAAGGCACTAAATTTCTCAAAAAAATTTATAACCTTGTGGGAATTTCTAGCGAGAAGTTGCTGCAATCTTAGTGTAACACAAGGTAAGGCACAAACATTTATATTTAGGTAGGTTTGGTGAAAGAAGTATTGTACATTATATAAAAGCCAGGCAGCTAACAAAGCATTTTGTTAATCCTCAAAAAAAGATCCCAAAGCAGTTTAATTGACTGGTGTTGATGTATTACATCTATCCTACTAAATATTTTTTTTTGAAAAATACTCAGTGAGACAATTACGCCATGAAATTACCATTTATATGGCTCCTTTCATCTACAAAGGAGTCAAAGTCCTACCTATTTATAAGGATATAAATACATACTACTGCTCAAGTGCAGCCAATTCTGCAGCAGGAAATATCAAATGCTCTGCACCAGCACACAATATAATGGGTAGTAGGAAGGAAGCAATGATATCTAAACCCAGAGAGACGACAACACCCAATTAACCAGATCAGAGTACTAATCGTACACTCTAATACAGGAGGCTTTCAGGCTTTTGTTTATTTACCAGAGCTAAAAATTCAGTCCTGTATAGCATGACTCTAAGCCTCCTGAAGATAGCATGGCTTTTCTTACATACCTTTCTTGACCAAACAGAGCAGTTCATGGACCCTATACCAAGCAAAGTAATTCATGGGCCCCATGTCAGACGCCCACAGACCGCCTGTCAGAATCCACTGCTTACTTAAAAACACAGATCAACCAGCACGGCAATCCTTCTGCAGAACCTCATCGGTTCGCGTTACAAACCTGGTTCTTAGTCTCATGCCTGTACCTGGAGATGGAGTCTTCTTTTATTGACTTAGCCTGGTGTTGAGTGGCACTAGATCCGATAATAAAAATAAAACCATTGTCTCTTCGCAAAAGGAAAGGTTGGAAACAAATGATTTCAAGTTGGAAAAGCCTACGAGCAACAAATTCTGTAAGAAGAACCCCACAACCCTTTATAGCTGAATGCTACAAGTTTTTCTAAATAAGTAAAAGAATTTTTCCACTTATTTCTACTAAGAGTTGCACATAATGAGGCACACCAACTGGTCAAAACTCCTCAGTTTTTCTGAATTTAACAAGCCAACTTAAAAGTCAACAAGTTTATATTAAGAAAACCATAACAGTAGACCCACAGGAGGTCATATAGTAATTTTGCTAGTGCCCAGACTAATTATTAGGATTAATATATTCACAGTCTCCAGCTGGCCACTGTGTAGATGAGATTTGTGACATATATCTTATTATTCTCCAATATAAATTCCTCAAGAATGAGTGAAATTTATCAGTAAAACTTAGCTGTTCGCTCACAAAGAACTCTAAGACTCCAGAAGATTAAAAGGGTTTCCCTGCACTGAGATATACAATGAGCTCATAAATATTAGTACACCCTTTGAACTGGAAAAGGCCATCTAATCTAGCTTCTGCATAATGTTACAGGACTGAGTAAAATAGAATACAAGAACATTCTGGCTAAAGTTTACCCTCATAGAGGCCTAAATAAAACTGCAGTTTGAAGTCATATTTGCCTGCTTCAGAAGCCCATGAAAAACATTTAGAGAATGCATTTACACTTTTGAAGATTTTTTTTTTCCCTAAAATATAAATAGTTCAAGAATCAAAAGATTTAGCTAGATAATAAATCAGTATTTTTCAAGTATTTTTCACATAGCATCAAATAGTCAGTCATATACCATCGATATCTGAACTGCTTTAATCAGCAAAAGAGGTTTGAGGAAGTTTTTTTCTTTTTTTGCAACTCCCTCTGAAAAAGCTGCTTCACAGAATAACACAGCAAAGCTCTCATGTCTAATACTTTAAATTTTGCTGACCAGCTAGTTATCCATTTCTTGGTATGTGTGCTTATTCCCCATTTAACTTTCGTGCAAATGTTACATTGCACGCGCTGGAAGGACCGTCTTCAGCATTTGAAGGTTCAAATGTCATTTTAGCAGCAGTATTTTTCTCTTGAACATTATGTAGACTAAGTATTTTGAGGGGTGAACGCTATTGAAGACAGAATGATAAGGTGACTTATTTTAGCTGTTCATTAGCTCACACAGTCAGTGGGATGCATATACACACATATTGAAAAACTAATTGTATTAAAAAGCTGAAAATAATGTAAATATTTTAGTTGCCGCTATTTGGTACACTGTCTGAAGGTCCTATCAGAAGACACTAAAATGAAGAGCCATTATGTTGATTTAAAGCAATACATTTAAGAGACTGTAGAGCTGGTCTTTGTAGCACTTGGTGCTTTGCCCCGGATAGCATGGTTAGGGTGTCTGAGCCCTCGCTTCCATGGGGGGGGGGCATAATCAGTCAGTGAGTACTGGTCTCCATCCCTTGGGAATGGCACTCGTCCCTTCTCATTCTGCCCACAGCCTGACCAGCCAGATGAATAAAGCCTCATTGTCCTTAAGCATTCTCCTGGTCTCTCGGTTGTCTCATCTCAAGGGGAAGGGCTCCTCTCATCAAGGTGCTGAGGAGGGGATATGATCTGGATCATTTTGTTTAAAAATGAAATTTATGAAGAATGGGTGAACTGTGTGGTCAGAGCAATGCTGAAGGATGACAACAATGCGCAAAAGTCAACTGCAGCCCTGTGCACGGGATCACCAAGGAAATCTATCCCCCAAGCAAGTGCATAGGCTGATGGTTGGAAACTGAGGGAACATGACTGATTTGCACAACTCGCTCGGTAGAAAAACATTTAATTTAAGAAAGATTAGATTGCCACAATTGCCCCTGACAAGAGTGCCTGTCTAGTGAGGCCTTGAGCCTATATTTTGGGCTAGCACTGTGTTCTAGCCAAGACCTTAAAAATATTCGCAATACAGGCTGTCACCAGTGCTACATTTCCTTGTCACTCTCTAAGTGTGACTGATTTGCTGAGATCAAGACTAAATTCATGATCGGCAGCAAGGGCACGTATGAATTATACAACTGGCTTTCCTCCCCTGCCTCCTGGAAATGCTAAACAAAATGCTTTCCCTGCATACATTGGTGCTTTTTATATCCCCGCCATATTCGCTGTGTAACGGTGCATGACTGCTCGGCTCATCCCACTGTCTCCTCCCCACTCCCAAAACAAAGATGATGCTCAGTAACAAGGAGGCATTTGGCTATTAAATATCAAAGCCTGTCTCAGAAAATGTATTGATATCCTGGCAGAGCACCTTATGCCCTGGGATAAAATGGGAAAAAAAAAAAAAAAAAATTATGGTGGGGGGGGGGGGGGGGGGAGGTAGAGGTGGTGATGATTTTCTGAAGTGAATTTAGCACTGAGGAAAGTGACTGTTCGCTTCGTGCAGCGCCAGAGAGACAGGCACAGTGCCTGTGCCGAGAGCTCCACCTACGGAGACAGAAGAGCTCTCTGTTGAAGATGGGGGGGAGAAAGCAAGCACAAAACCAAGGGGATCAGCTGATTAGAGGAAAGAAGGAATAGGAAAGGACCTTTCCTCTCACTTCAGCTTCCCAAAATCACGGATACAGGGATGAAACTAAAGTCACTAAGCAGACAAACTTAAACAGTGCATCCAGGAAGAGCCCGTGAAGTCAAAGGATCATCTTTTTAAATTTCTAACAGCGGTATCCTGAGCTGAGCAGAAGCTGGGGAACGACTGTTGATACATAAGAAATGCAAGACTTTGAGAATATCAGATTTTGGGAGGTGGTAAACGAGTCTCCTCCCAAACCCAGCATCCAGCCCCAAGCTGAAGGTGTAAAACAAGGGAGCCAGAGATGAACAATGAGGAGAAAAATCCAGACAGTGCTCTCAGCGCTTGCGGTAGTGAAAGATGATGTCCTGAGCATATTAACAAAGCAATAAATCCCAGAGAGTAATCTGCCACCCTGGAAGTACAGTGCCTACTTAGTCTCGAGAGTTTTTGCCCAGGGGAAGAAGATACTGGAGTTTCAGTGTCAGCTCACATCTCGGATTCTCTTCTAAAGGTATTTTTAAGTGGGTCACTCAATTTACTGGTAAACTGTGAGATTTGAGACTGAAGTCACACAGTGTCTTCACTGAAGAATTAGAAGATAGAATTTTAGACGCCAACGGACTGGGTTTCACTCACCGTGTCAATGTAGAGATAATCAGTGATAACGGGGAAAGCTTTTTTCCTAAGCCCTTCCTACAGAAGTTTATAAGCTTCACTGCAGACAGTTATTTGGAAATCACCAGGCTTAATCAAAGTTTTCACATTCTGTGCTGCGTAGGGTCTCATGCTTCCACTGACTCCACTGAAAAGTCTGACAGTGCAGCAAAAGAAAAACATTAATTAAAAAGGCTTCTGATTAATGAAAATGGAAATAATGACAATTACTAGATTTTAAATTTTTTAGGATAGATGTAAGGAGAAGAAAAATTTAACTTTGCAGTAACTAACTCCTTATGGAAAAGAAATGTGATAAGTTAAACAAATAGAAGACAAGAATGAATGAGAAGATTTAAGGTGGAAATACCAGGAGACTGTTGCTGACTATCACTCAGATATTCTGTGGCATTAACCTGGGGGTTGTTCCACAAGGTGATAAGTGCATAATTCTTCTCATTTTATTTTTCCACCAATACAATCACTGTTCTTCAGTCACAGATTAGCCTAGGTGTTGCTGAAAAATGACCTCCTACTATTTTCCAGTTATGATTTAGGTCTGAAAACTACTCTAATAAAAATAGAAGGAATCAACAGAAGAAAGTGAGCTGAAATTTAGATAACAATAATGCCAAATTTATCAGAGTACAAATATGATTCACTCTTACCTGTAAATCTACAAGATTTTCCTCCCTTCAGTACAGGTATCACATCATCTAAAACCATGTATTATTCATACTTTTCTATTATTGCAGTAATCTGAGAAAGCTGACTAAAAAAACCTAACAAACTTCTTATCAGGCATTAGGCTATATTTCAGCAGCACGGAGCAAATCTATGGCAAATACCCCCAGGGTCACAGTGTTACCCTTGTAGTGGCGTATTTAGCACTTTTGGAACCTCAGTTTTTGGCCCCAACCAATGGCTTTTGTGCCTCAAAAATCCCGATCACCATCCCTGCTATTTGCACAGAGCTAATTAAACAACAGCAAGGAACATCTCGTTATATTTTCTGCTGAGGTGAGCCTTTAGCACAGATGGAAGCTCTTTGCTGCAGACTGAATTCAGATATGTCTTCCGCTTAATCCTAACCTGTAGTCACCGCCATCAATTTATATATTATTCATTTTATTAATCTAATATTTATTTAATATTTCACTGTATTTGACAGCAAAAGCTATCTCTGCATATGACCATATGAGCTCTTAATATTCTTGCTTCACAAAGGCATTCTGAATTAATCTTTACATGCCCTATTTCCATTTCCCAAGGAACAGCTTCTTTCTCTTTTTATACACTCTATATGGTCCTAAGAAATAGATAAATGAACACAGTAAAAGTGCACTGCCCTCAACCTGCAGCCTGTATCTTTTGGCATCAGTAGGAACATTTAGAGCTACAAGAATGGATTCAGCATCTCCTAAAAGTAAAATCACTGCTGAAAAGAAAGCAGACAAACATCTTTGAAGACAGAAGTGTCCCTATCTAACCCCTCTGTTAAGCACCAGCATCTACAGGATAGTTTTATCCAAAGCACTGCAATCCTACCAAACTGAACAAAGTTTGCATATGAAAACCCAAAAGGTTGCTTGTGCCTTCCCTTGTGGGAGGGTGCAGAGCCTCACCCCACCTCCAGCGAACAGATGAAGAGGCAACCCCAGGGTCTGGCATGAGTAACTGGTTAAGCTTTGATGAACCAATAATAGTGGCAGGGTGAGGCCGGGGGAGAAAAAAACACTCAAAAAAAAAGCCGCAAACTATCAGCATTGACACGTCCCTTGCCACTACACGGAGTGGTGTGTCCTACAGGAGCACAAGCCTTCACCCTCTTTTTATTTAGCCCATATTTGTATTTGGGCCGCCCACGTTCTTCGCCTCCCAGTGCCTTCTCCTGGGCAACTTGCCTTACGGTAGGCAAAAGGTATGTCAAAACGTATCTCAGAGAGCCTGCAGGTGATGTAACTCACAGTATGGAAATAAAGGATCAGGAACATCAGGCAAGTGTTCAAACTAAATACAACAAGATTTAGAACGTGCTTTTAGATTTAAGGAAAAGTGTAGTCTTCAAATTACTGCTCTGGAATTTACTGGCTTAAAATGAAAGACCTTATGGCATCCCATTAAAGAGTTATATAACACAAACGGTCTTTCTTTGCTCAGTGTTGCCTGTGCAAGATATATTTAAGTAATAAAACACACTTCTGATACTAACCCTCCCATACAAGCTGCATGATGACAGATTTTAGTTTTGAAAATAGAGAGGTCTCTGTATGGGCTAGCATTTCTCTTCCATTTTCCTTATGGAGGCTTTTGCTGGTTGTTTTCTACTGTTTATTTGTTCATTTGAACTGAAAGGCTTTTGATACCAACTTCAGCAGAATTTGGCCATGATGTGCATCCTACAGTCCCAGGATTGGCATCCAGCACAAGCCAGATCATATTCCAGGCTAGCGCAGCACATCAGCTGAAGCAGCCTTTCATCTCAGTCTCCCTGCAATTTAAATTGGCTACATATGATCTGTAAATGTCTTCAATCTTCAGGCTTCACACTGCATCTTACAGCATTTAGCCCCCCGGGGTGGCAGGTGCCTCTGACATACCTCTCTTGAGATGGTTAAACACAGAGACTTTAAAATTGGAATTTCTAGCAAGTAGCTTTCATTTGCGTGAAAGGTAAGATACTCCTGAAATAACTCGAAAATCTGAAGTTAAGAGGGAAAAAGTCCATTAACAAGTTGAATCCTTGATCTACAGGAGGCTTTTAGCACTTTATCTAATCTAATTTGTATTTAATAAGACAGGTTTTTTCAAACACTGCATCCACAATCCCTGGTAAGAACCCCTGTGAATGAAATTAATTATTTTGTACTTTCTGCAGAGTTCAGTTTTATAACTTTAGAGGTTCTACTTGAAATTTATAGACAGTCCTGGTGTTGCTTTTGCCTTGTAATGATGTCATTTCCTCAGATAATTAATCTCATTGATGAATTCTATTTGTTACTCAGAGAGCCAGCTAAGAAAAGTAATAACGATTTATGGCATTTTTATTTGTGATCTTCCATTTACAACTGTTACAGTTAGGTCAAAATCAAAAAGTTGCCCACAAAATCAATAACAGGCTGTTGATTATGACCTGGGTCAAGAAGTCTTGCAAGTTTTTATTTATGCCTGGGTTTTTAACCAAAGGGTGGAAGTAAAGAATATTTTAAATCATACCCAAACATGACTAAAGGTTTGAGGATGCCATTGGTTTGTCAGGCAAAATAAGTGATTATACACTCATTTCAGGTTGAAAACAGCTGGGGACACAGTTTTCATGTTTTAATATTCCATGTATTTTACTGGACGTTCATCTCGCTGCCATGTGCTATCACTCCAACTGTAAGACAGTGTCCACAGGTATCTTTATTTGCCATGAGCCCCGTCCGCGTGCCAACTGCCTGACTGAGAAGATGCGCAGATGCAAAGGCACTCCGCTCATACCAGCACGTACACATGGCTAAGAGCACAGCGCCGCAGTATGTAACAAACTTGGCCTTCATTTGAGGGAATACTGCAGTACTCTATGTAGTCTCAAGTTCACCCAGCCAACTGCTTCGCAGCAAAGCACTTGGTGTCTGCATCTGCTGAAGTTCAAGGTGTTAAGCATTCCCCCCAGCCTCTGAAGGGAGCTGCTCTGCGAAGGGAGAGCATCCTGCACTCTAACAGGGTGTTGCTTCAAAGAGATCATTTTGTTTGGGCATCAAGTCTTCAAATCTGTCCTCCACTTTAAGGACGATGGAGAAAGAGAGTTGCTTCAGATCATTTACAGCCGTAACAGAAGCAGGTTTCTACAGACATTATGCAGTGTCAGCCTAAGCCAGGGAGGTGTGAGAAAGCTGTGGAAAAGCTGCACTTTATCACACGTGAGAGAAGGACACAGCCACTGACTAAAAAGAGCCAGATTCCATCACTCCAGTTAGCTGGACCAAGCTAACACTTCAGTTAGCCCCTAACCGTAACTTGAAACAGCCCAAATATAGAAAACCATAGAATGGTTTGGGTGGGAAGGGACC